>JAMRYI010001015.1:0-51343 GCA_029231635.1 Ditylenchus weischeri | reverse complement strand
CTCCAGGTGCCCCTGGTTCTCCAGGCACCAGGGGTTCACTCTGAGCTGGAGCTCCTGGTTCTCCAGGAGCTCCTGGTTGTCCTGGCTCACCTGGTGCTCCTGGAGGTCCTTTGGGTCCTGGCTCGCCTGGTGGAGCATCTTGTCCTGGATTTCCTGGTTGTCCTGGAAGGCCTGGATCTCCTGGAGGTCCAGGTGGACCAGGTGGTCCCGGTGGTCCTTGAGGGCAGGGTTTGCAGGGCGGGGGAGTCACTGGCTCACATGGCTGGGATGGAGGCTTTCCTGGGTTGCCTGGAAGACCTGGAGCTCCAGGCTTGCCTGGTCGTCCTGGTTTTCCGGGAGTGCCTGGTCCACCTAAAGAATACTTTGAGATGATATTGATTTTCACTATTTTAGTAATTTACCTGGAGGTCCAGGTAAGCAACAACCATCACAAGAGCCTGCACTCCCAACTCCAGCATCTGGTTGAGCGTAGCCGGCTTGACGTGAGGTACGGTTGTTGGCTGTGATTGGGATGTTTTTGAGCTCGTTCACTTCTGTCCAAATGTCTTTAGCGGAGCCCTGTAACTATTTATATTATAAGAAGCTAAAACTGGGGTATTCACAATATTTTTAATTTTAAATACGATTTCCTAAAATGTAGGCTTTTTTGGTAATAAAAAGCCAGAAATTTTGGAAAAACTTATCAATAAAACGACTTTAAATTAACGAGTTCATATTATGGACTAAAGAACTAGTAAAAATTACACCGACACTTCGTAATTTTTTGTATCGCGTTTTTTGACCTATACTTTACTGATAACTCGTAACTATGTTATGCATCAAAATCTAGCTGAGATTCTTAGCTAAATTTTAGTGAGTAACATGAACAGTGGTCGCCCCGAAAAAAGTGTCAAAGACACACTGCTAAAAACACAATACAATAGGGATAGAAAAAAACACGGTAGTATAATTTTAGCTCAACTGTGTTTTTATATTAAATAAAACCTAATCCCTGCCTTGAAATTTAGTTCTGGATAGCAAATACAAATTTGCCATAATCTAAAAAAATCCACACAAAAACCGAAAAAGTGCAGTGGGCAGGCATCTGGTGCAAAATGAAGCTACCAAGCAGTGTTTTCAATAATACCGTAAATGCTCTAATTATCCGCCACCCTAATTTCAAGTGGTCTGAAATTTCTGTTTTCATTTACTGTTTGAGCCCTGTAAAAAGTGCCTGTGAGGGATTTTAAAAATCTAACAGACACTTTTTACATGGCTCAAACACTAAATGAAAGCAGAAATTTCAAACCACTTGAAGTTTGAAAAAATCGCAGGGTTAGTATAATTAGAATAGAATCGCAGTATAATTAGAGCATTTACGGTATAACATGTGATATTTCAACCTAAACTCGATCCCGAAATGGAACTGAACTCGCAAGTGAATTAGACCAAGCTCATTAAATGACTTGCCTTGCAGAAATTGATCTCGTTGTGCATTTGCCTGCGAACATGGTGCACATAGTTGTAGACCATGGGTAGGGTGACGCACACCGACAACACAGCCACCACACTAAATGTGACTGCAGAGTAGGCGACGAAGCGGTAGGCCTTTATTCTGTTTTCCAATATTACCTCTTCCATTGTGATACAATGCAAGACCTACAAGATAAATAAATTTAGCATTTACCGTATTTCCTCTAATACAAGCTCTCCCTCTAACACAAGCCCCCCCCCTCAATTTTGAGGGTCTGGATTTCAGGGTAGAAGCAATATTTTGCAAAGCTGTTTGATACGTTTTCTTAGCTCCCACGAGCTCCACCGACTTGTCTGAGAGTAGTCTTGAAAAAAGGGTTAAAACACAATGCCAAGAAAACGATTTTGAACGAGGGGGCGGGTGGGTTGTCGTTCTATTAGAATAAATACGGTATTTGGGCTAAATTAACCTATACCCTCTTCACTCAATTCAGCTTGGGGGACCAAGGCAATTTTTTTACACTTTAAATACCAATAATTATTGGCGTAAAAATGATGTAAAAGACTCAAAAACAACTTATTTTACACTTTTTGTGCAAAAAGTTATTGATATTGACAAATGTAAAAATTTCTTGCCTTGGTCCCCCAAGCTGAATTGAGTGAAGGGGGTCAAGGTTAAAAGCTCCCGGTATTTGATTCAAATCTGAAATCATTCAATAGAGATCCATAGCTCGATAGAAAGCTGAGATCTTAAGCTACACAATAGTAAAAAAATTTAAAAAATAAACGCAAAAATTAAGAATAAAGGCCAATTTAAAATGTGGGAACATTTTTCAGCATTTTGGGGATATTTTTCAGCAATTTGGGGACAAAATTAATTACTACTCTAAGGTGCCCAGAAACAAAAAAATCCTAGCAGAAACAGGTATTTTAATCCACAAATATAAAACATTCCACGATATTTTGACGTATTTTTTTAATGTCAGTTTAAAATTAGCACAGTCATACAAAATTCCCGTCAAATGTATAACAATAATCGTTTTTCTAGCAAAAAACAACAAAAGCACAAAATTGCTCCATAAATTGGATCATTAAAAAATAAGTTGATGCACTGCTAGCATAAATGGAAATACCACTTATGCTCCTACGACTACCATTATGTTCAGGGCTCTTTTTATAGGCTACCTTGCTGGATCCATGCTCGCAACCTCACCAAAGCAATTTACTACTCCCTGTAGGCAACTAGTTACTAAGCACTGTTTTCCAGAAACAATTATGTCAGAAAAGAACAAAAAATCGCAATTTTTTTCACTTATTAGATTCAGTGTTGCTAATTTGAGGCTCATTTTAAAAAGGGGTAATATTTAGTTCTGCCCGCTAATTTCTTAAAAATGCCCGCTAATTTTATAGTTGCATTTTTCTCTGCATTTTTGTGTCAATTTTTTAAAATTTTTAACATTAACGTGTAGCGCAAAATCTCAGCTTTCCAACGAGCTATTGACCTTTTTTGAATGATTTCAGAAATGATAAAATTAAGGGGTTTGAAAAAAATAGGTGTTGTTTGGTCCAAACCCCCAAATATCCAGATTTCTGAAATTATGCGATGAAGTTTGATAGTTTGTTAGAAAGCTGAGATCTTGGGCTACACGATAATGTTAAAAGTTTTGAAAAATTCAAAGAAAAATGTAGAGAAAAATGCAAATAAAAATTAGCGGGCATTTTTCAGAAAGGCAAAATTAAATACCACCCTTTTAAAAATATTGCAAAAAGAAATGTAGAAGTCCTGGCAAAAATTTTAAAATAAAAATACTTTTTCAAGTTTGTGCTGATTGCTTTTTCGAATTAACTATGCTTTTTGAACCAGTTTACCTACCCTATTTTCCATCTACTAAAATTTATGATCATAAACGATGGAGCATTCATATTTTAGTCCTTTCTTGCTCCGCCATTTTGAGTGGTCAATTTCTTTGAGGCAATAAAAAAATATTTGAAAAAAATGTTATAGGGGTCTGAAAATCAAAGATTTCGCTTGATCCAAAATAAAAAAAATTGAAAAGGCATGATGGTGCTACTGGAGAATCCGTTCCCGTTTTTTGCCTTGGTCCCCCCTGTTGTTTTTTAGTGTTTGAAAAAAATAGTTTTGAAAATTATTAGTCTCCAAACATTTTTTTCCCGAAGTTTTTAAGATTTTTGTGGTTGCTTGCTTTGCTGTTTCATTTATTTTATCAAAAAACAACAGGGGGACCAAGGCAAAAAATGGAAATGGATTCTCCAGTAGTGCCGGCATAATTTTGCAAGTTTAAAATGCTTTTGAAGCTGCTTTATTGTTGCACTGTAGAACTCTGAACACAGCTACAAAACGATTTTAGTGACAAGATGCTTAAAGACGTAGCTATTGAGAAAGTTTTTATCAACATTCCAGGCTCGTATGCCTACTTATGCCAAGATATGGGCGTCTTTTTCTGTTATGGCTAACAAATAAGTAGAGAACTGGCTTTTGTGCTTAGGTCCCGATATAATTACAAATTTTTTCAAAAAGAGGCAGGAGTTCGCCATCTCTGACTCGATCTAATTTGTGTTTGAACCATTGATAAGGGTGTTTTACATCGTGAAATAGATTGAAAAACATGGTTTTAGGACGCAGAAGATCGTTTTCGCGAAAGAAAATTTGGACCGCAATTGTGACTTGTTCGTGCTCTGCAGGACCAAGACAAACCAAATTATATTCAGGTATTCTACCGTGTTTTGGTCACTGCAGTTGGGCAAAAAGCCTCTATATGCATTCTTGGTTCAGAGTCTTGCTCGGATTTATGTCTAAGGTAAGTGACATCTCTCAAATCTCTAACATTTCAGCCTCCTGCTCCCACTTTGGGAATGCGCACACCCACATACCTTAGACACAAATCACTCGAAAGTGACTCTGGATGCATTAAAAAAGCATGCATACCAGAGTTTCTTTATGCGGTGGGCCCCAGCTAACAAAACTATGTTCAAGTTCCATCTTTTTAGGGTATCCGGGTACTCTTTCAGTTTGGTTTACCGTATTTTCTCTAATAGAAGCCCCGGGGCTTCTATTTTTTGCATCCCCAAAAATCGGAAAATTTGGAATTCGATCCCGAGATTATTGGGTATTCAACCAAAATTTAAAAAAGTGGAATCGGTGGAGCTCGTGGGAGTTAAGAAAACGTATCAAACAGCTTTGCAAAATATTGCTTCTACCTTGAAATCCAGACCCTCAAAGTTTAGGGGGGCTTATATTAGAGGGAGGGCTTCTATTAGAGGAAATACGGTACTTTGGTGCCCCGATGCAAAAAGTCAAAAAAAAATTCAAAATGTTTTGTGGTCACAAAAAAAAGTATTTTTTTCAAGTACTGATCGAAATCTGGATTAGACAACTAGTGAAAATTTTCTTAAAATCGAGCTAAAAAAAGAGTCGAACTCAGCGGGGGATCAAACTTTTTGGAGTATCCTTATTTGGAGACTGTGCTTTACACGTTAATCCATGAAAGCTCATCTAAATATCTCACACCCAAATTCAAAACTTCTAATTTATCAAAAGAATCAAACCTTAAAAAAGCCAATTCGGCATACTAGTCTACACCCAAATCCCTGCTATACAAATCAGTTTTGCATCAAAATACAAAATCACTCCACCAAATAGTTCAATCCAACACAAAATATACAAAAAGAATAATTTAATTAAACCCGCCGCCGTAAACCCTAGAACTCACCCACTACCCTTATATCTACTATTTCTTGCAAATGGATGGAGAATGCAGGATAGCTAGGTAGCACAACTAGGGAAAGAAAACCAAACTAAAATGCATTTCAGTGCGTGCGCCGGCAAAACAACTGCGCAAAATCTGCATTTTCCTCGGTTTTATTTGGCTCGCCAGCGGCTTTTCTCTTGGTCATTTTGAATTCCAGATAACCGGAGAAGGAGAAAAGCTGTCTCCTCCAGCTGCAATTTGAGTGTATGAGGGATAGAAATGAAGAAAAAAAGCTAAAGAGCAGTACAAGAAGAAATTCTTCTTCTGGAGGACCACTTACTTTACAGAGAAATGGTTGGAAATTTCTGGAATTAGGGTTGACAAAGAAATTTAGGGTGACAACAAATGGTATAAGGGAAAGTTGTAAATGTGGAGAAAAAAGTGGAATTTGGTAGGGATGGAGCATTCAGATTTAAAAATGTAAGCTGACGGGAGTTTTCAAAGAGAAGTCCAGGAAAAACTAAATTTTAGCCAGATCTTGAATAGTACAGTATGGCCCGAGAGATTCGGCCGATTTCAAATGGTCATAACTTTTGGTAGACGTCAAATTTCGACAAACGCTTTTTGCAATCGTCTTAGGAAAAATATACATTTTGTTTGGTATATAATGTCGAAAAAACCATTTTCGCTTGGTACCCCCTGTGGTTTGGGCCCTGGTCTGTGGATGGCCTCTGGATGGGTAATGGTACCCCCTTTGGCTTGGGCCCTGGTCTGTGGATGGCCTCTGGATGGGTAATGGTACCCCCTGTGGCTTGGGCCCTGGTCTGTGGATGGCCTCTGGATGGGTAAGGCCCAAACCACAGGGGGTACCAAGCGAAAATCGTGTTTTTGACATCATATACCAAACAAAATGTATATTTTTTCTAAGACGATTGCAAAAAACCGTTTGTCGAAATTTGACGTCTACCAAAAGTTATGGCCATTTGAAATCGGCCGAATTTGTTGGGCCATACTGTAATACAGTTGACACTCTATTTAGTGGCACCCCCTCAAGTTCGTTCCCGCCTAGGGTCCGACATTTTTTTATTCCAGATTTTAAATTTTGGTACTTCTGCAGTTCACGCGTCCCCTTTTGCGCTACAATATTTTTGAACAGTTGGCAACTACTTTAACGCGCCTCCTTATTTTGTTCAACTTTACAACGGGTGCCCATACTCAGATTTCTCAAAGTGCTGATACAGTCGAAACTGCACACAACGTAACTCTGTATAACGTAAAACTCCCTATAAAGTAATCAGTCTAGTCTAAAAACTGCACGGATTCCGATTTTGACGTTCATTTTTAAAAATTACGTTATACGAGATATGGGGTCCATTAGTTTACCAAAAACATGAAATTTTTCTAAAACTACTAGGTCAATTTATACTTCGACGTCCTATTGAAAACCCAAAAACACCATCAGAAAGCTGAAGAAAAATGCTACAATCTGACCGGCCAGAAAATCTCAGAGAAAAAGTTATTTGAAAATGTCAACTTTGCTTTGCCTAACATTAAATCGAACTTGTTTTGTTCAAACTTTTTGTATTTCTTATGCAATCGGGTAAGTCTCTTTAAAGGGGCATGCCCACGCTAATAAGAAGTGGTGCTCGAATTCAAATTTTTATCATTGAACTTCTGTACAGATTTTCAACTTGATTTCTAACAAAACAAGGCCTATAATTTAATTCTAGGTATGGTTTTGTCGGAAACCAAGTTAAAAAATCCGTACAGAAGTTTGATGATTAGGCAAAAAGTTTTGAATTCCCGCGCACCACCTCTTTTTAGGGTGGGCATGCCCCTTTAGTAATCGATAGTGCAATTCGTAGGCAATACAGTGGTCTAAAAATTTCTTATATATGGCATACATCAGCAAAGTAACAAACGAAAATCGAAAGTTGAATCGAAAATATAGTTAGTAACCCAAAAACATTACTTTCTAACAAGGGACCAAAGGCGCCTATCGGCGCCTCTATAGTAAAGTACAGTACAGTTATTTGTATAGTACAGTTATTTCGAAATTTCAATGAGGGGCTATGACTTCATTCATAAAAATAGGTATATCCCCTATTAGAACTCATTTTTCGCCTGTTCTTTTTTTTTTAAACGAAAGCTGACATTCTGGGGAACACGATGGTATTAGCGACAAAAGTGATTTCGCTATCTACGACCCGTTCTGGCCTTCGAAGTGAAAAAGCGTTAACCAACCAACCAAACATGCCAAATACTATATAAGATGTTTTGTCTCGACAAGAAAAATGTTGATTTCGCCTTTGGTCGGGTTTGTTAGAGGTCCTTACTAGAGGAAATACGGTAGCTGACCGGTCCAATCAGCCAGCCGGATCTCACACTAAGTACTGGCCCTCAAATTCCATCCCCTGATGGACCCACTACTTTTGACTCCACTTTAAAATAGACAGCACTGCATTTCATATAATTTCAATAATTTTCTATTTATAAATACTGGGAAATATGAACATACAAGTAATCAACTTCGCCATAAAATCAAATTTTGATCCTGCATATGAAACAGTGCAATTGAACCCATGAAATACTAATCCATCCCATAAAAATAGCATCCACCCAAAATAAAGGATGAGCTGTTTTTGCAATGATCCGCTCACCCATAAAAATACTAAGCTCTATTCTCCCAGGTCGTTTTGGCTGATTTGATCGCTTTTAGGTGAAAGCGCAAGCATACGCCCAAAAAAAGAGAATTAGTTTTCTTGGAGTTTTTATGCATCATAAGGTAAATTGCTGCTGGATCAGGAACGTCAAAGAAGGAATAAAAAAAGGGTAGTTAGGGTGTAGTGTTATCGCTTGGATGAAGGCGCACCTTTTACTCATCCTCCCCCTAACGTTGCACAAGTGTTTCATAAATGAGAGATCTAAGAAAACTAACCCTCAGGGGTGCAAAACAGCAAGTGGCTTCGATTTGGGGAAATAAATTCTTTGTTTATTCCGCTCACTCGTCTGTTTGAAGATTGGAAAACACACTGAAGAAAAAATAATTACCGTATTCCCTCTATTGACTCCCCTCCCCAAAGTGGGACTTTTGAATTTTACGGCATTGCCTATCGACCCACTTTTTTAAATAGACTCTTGAGCATGTAACATACCAAAATGTAGCTGGGAGTCTGGGCTACATTTTGGTATGCTACATGCTCAAGACTCTTGAGTCAAGAGTCTATTTAAAAAAGTGGGTCAATAGGCAATGACATAAAATACAAAAATCCCACGTTGGGGGAGGGGAGTTAATAGAGAAAATACGGTATTTAATTTTTATGTGTAAGACACATACCTACGGTATTTCCTCCACAGGGGTCAACAGGCGCCTTCATCATGTTTTTACCTATTTATCAGTTGTTAATCAATCACAAAACACGTGCAAAACTTCCGGGTTAAAATCTACTGTCTCCAATTTGGAGGGACTTAAAAGGTTTTTTGGCGCTAGTATAGAATATCCCTCGCCCCCAAGATCTTACCTTCCCAAAATAGCTGTAACTACACTTTGGAACAACAATTTTAGGCTTAGCCCTTAGGCTTACTCCAGCGTATGGAAGATGTGACTAATAAATGTCTTACGCACATTTTCTGGGGTCTGGAACATATAATTGGGTACTTTTTACTTAAGTTTTAAAAGGCACAATCGTTTGGGGGTAATTTATACTAGGGTCGATGCACAAATAAAACCAGGTGGTCGTCCACTTGGTTCAAAATGTTTTCTTTCGTTTTTCAGCTTCCAAAACTTGTTTTCCGTACTAATTCGGGCATTCTAAGGATGTTTGACAATATGCTGTTTTCCCGGGTATTTATCGAGTTTTTGCAATTCCGCTCATATGACTTCCTGACATCTGTAAACCATCTTTGGAATGTCGTATTAGTGCAAAGTGGCTAGCTAGGAAAGTGTCTTTCTAAGCCGAAAAATCAAAATAAATCTTGCATCAAGAGGGCATTTAGATACACCAAGTGGTCACATGTAAGTGGCCATCCACTTGGTTAAGTTTATATGCAGTTAAATACGATAATAAATTAAAAAACTGGGTAGAGTATTTCTTATGATAACATAAAGCGATATGGGCACTTATTAGGTTGGGCGGGTTTTTTGCTTTTTTGAAAATCATGTTCAAACGTCGCCTAAGTAATTTTTATATGCTTAAAACTAGGGTGGTGCACGGTCGGTTAACCGAACTGGACCAGTTTTGGCCCAATTAACCGAAACCTAAAACCCGGTACGAAAAAATGCGGTTAACCGAAAACCGGGTACAAAAATAACCGAAACCGATTTTTTTCTGGTTAACCGACCGAAGCGAAACTAAAAAACCGTAACCGAAAACCGGGTACGCCAAAACGCGTTTAACCGAAAACCGGGTAGTGATAAATTAACCGTAACCGCACCACCCTACTTAAAACGATAAAAAAAGATACAGTCGACTCCCTACATAGTGTACACCCGCCATAGTGTACACCCCCGCCATAGTGCACACCGGTTCTGATTTGGTTGGCCACCATATAAATTTATAGTAATGAACCCCCCGCCATAGTGCACACCTGGGCTGGAACCAAACCAATAAACGTCTCTCTCTATAGTGCACACTTTACATATTTTTACGTCAACTTTCAAAAAAGTAAATGTTTTAAAGCGAAACTAGTTTAATTTTTTATTATCATTACAACTTTGAAACAACTAACGCATCATTGTTGTTCTATTCATGTACTTTCGCGAGTGCAGTTTTGCCAAACACAAAGTGCTTCTTTTAGCGGGCGCTCGAAAATTAAACTGGAGCAAATAACGCTTAAGTTTTTCCCACCGAATACTAAAGCAGAATCGCAGGTGATTTCTTAACATCTCAAAAATTATCAACACGAGTCTCATACGCAACCTACTTTGTCAGCCAATAGATCAAAGGATCATTCAGAACTTGGAGGTACATTATAGGCGCTTTCTCCTTAGTGAACGAATCGCAACAATCGACACCAATACTGACTTCAAAATAAATCTTCTCAAGGCGTTGTGTCTCTTTCATCGAGCCTGGAGGTACATGAGACCCGACACGCTTGCAAATTGCTTTCTAAAGGCAGGATTCATCGTGGATGGACAGGTGGAGCTTTATTTATTTTATTTTTTGGTTGATAATTTGATAACTTAGATTGGAAGAAATTGCAGAAGTCGTCTCGACAGCCGAAGCGGAATATGACAGTGACTCTGAAGAGGTGATAATTGATGAGGAAGAGCCGGTACAGTCTGCGGTTACAACTCGAGAAGCCATCGAGGGATTCAAGCTCTTCCAGCGCTACGTGAAAACTAACTTCGCTGATCCTGCCGTGTTAGGAATGTGTGACAAGCCGGATGAACTACTGACGAATGAACGCTTGAAGAAGATGAAGCAGAAAAATCTTTTTTGATTATTTTACGGCTGACAAATGATTGAGTGTTATTGATACTGTTGTTGTTCGAATAAAACTTTGTTTTAGATGGAAAACCCCTCTATAGTGCACAAATGGCCGTGTTAAAGCAAAATAGCTCTCCCCATAGTGCACCCCCCGACATAGTGCACCCCCCGCCATAGTGCACACCTGGCGCCGGTCCCTTGGGTGTGCACTATGGAGGGAGTCGACTGTAATTTCTGACATTTTTCTACATAAAAAATTTGATTTTTTTTTAAATATTTTTGACCAAAATAGGAAGTTTTGCCTTGAGGGACCAAGGTAAACCGCCTTATATAAAGGTGTTCTACCTCGTTTTCTTAACCGGAGTTAGGCAAAAAGAGCCTCTATATGCATTTTATGATCAAGAGTCTTGCTCGGAACTTTTTACTTAATATTTTTAATAGCGCAATACTTAATAGCGCAATACATAGAGAATATCAACAAATTTTGGGGTTTTAAAATGTTAAAACACCTTTTTTCTGGAGAGATTTTCGCAATTGTGCTTCTACTAATCGCCTTTACTCTTTTCTGTGTGTAATGTCAAAAACACGATTTCGCTTGGTCCCATCTGTGGTTTGGCCGTTGCTCGTCTAAAGGCCCAAACCACAGACAATGCATAAACAAACGAAGTCCAATGCAGGTTGAATGCAATCTTCCATACACTGCGAACGGGGTTCACAGAAGATTCATTGAATCTCTTCAGAACTTTAAATGAACATCGACTAAAAGTTGCGTGAACCTGCTATGAAGTTCACTTGATGTTCAAATAAACTACAAAATGAGCAGCTTCCAATGGGATTCTGCCGTTACTGAAAACTGTCTCATAGCTCATCAATCCGAGGGCCATACATAATTAAACGTATTCCTGTGGAAGTTATGCACCCAAATAACTTTATTTACACCAAAATACAAACTTAACATAGGCGAAATAAAACCAACAAACTTTTACATAACAAGTCCCAAATATTTTGATATATGTGGTGATGACTTCATTCATAAACTTTATAGCACCCAGCAAGACTGCTGAAAACACAGATAACATTAATTAGCACCTAATACCGTGAGCTAAAACGTGCTACCTGATAGTACAAAATAGGCTTTTGTTCGAACTGCTTCAAGAATAGATAGATCATCTGCAGAGGATAGTAGCACTGACAAAAAATCATAAAAATTCGAAGCAATACCTCATCATAATCAGGCAGCTCACCATAATCCAAGGCATCAATTTGAGCCAACCATTTTCTCATAAACTTTGGCATGCCTCTAAAGTGAACAAATCTGGCGTTTCTGCAGCTGGAAAAACAGGTAAGGACTTACTTATAAAACTGTTTGTCTTTTCTAGCTAATAGCTTCTCTTGCATGATTTCTCCCATATCATCTCTATCACAGTAACTCCACGGCAACTCATTCTTGAACAAGAAGACAATTACGTAGAACAAACTCTCCAAGTCATCTCGAAAGCATTGTACCTAGAAGGAATTAGAAGTTGTGTTATTTTCTAGAGAAAAACCTCGTTTCTATGGCTTGCCAATGAACAGAAAATAGAAGTGCCTTTGCATGATTCATAACCTTTAGGAACGGGCTGACCACAAGCATCCAGACAGAAAGCAGAGAGGTTGAAGTCAATCTAAAGTATGTGTTAAATTTCTCATATTCCAATACAGATAGTCAACCAAAAGGACATTTAATTATACAGGATGCTATCTCAAACAAGAAAATGCATACCAAGTAGAATTGTTGGCGCTCACACGACCACATGATATTTGATGGCGTGACATCCCTATGAAGTATTCCTCGAATATGAAGTTCTTTTAGCGCCTTAATCATCTATGAACAAAGATGTTACACAGCAAATAAAGCAATAATTTCAATAATACCTGAATGCTTAGACGAAAAATATCTGGACTCGCAATTATCTTTCCCTTTTTTTTCCTGACGGCAAGTGCATTTGAATGAAGCCTGGCAAGTGTGCAGTCGAGTCTGTACGTAAATGATTAAAATTATAACCCAAATACGAAAACAAAGAAACCTGTCCATGACGTAAAATGCTTTCTTGCTGCTATACTGATCGGACATAATAGTGCCGTAATCGATCAACTTGCACACATAGTTCAGGTTAGTCCCTTCCAAAGATCTTAATATAGCGACCTGGTAAAGAGAAATGACAATTCGCACAGTTAATAAATCGTTGGCTATAAGATTCTACTTCCTTGTTAATGTATTCCTCAGGTGCAACTTTTACTGCTAAGAGCGTGCCATTGGGGCCACGCGTCTCGTAGATTATACCTAAAAGTACACCGTGTAAGCTAATTAATAAATGGGTTGCAGACAGATCAAAAAGCAAGATTTAAATGATTATCACAAAAATTTACCGTAGCTTCCATCACCTGGAATTTTTAAAATTATATAAAAATGCTGCGTTGAACATAAAAAAGGTCGGATACGAAAAAGTGCAGGATATTGAATATACAGAGCAGCCCTGTTCTACAAATTTACACCAAACCTTTGAAAAAAGAAGAATATAGCAGTGTTGAGAGCTAAGGTTTCTAGCGAGGAAAATATAACAATTTTTGGCAGTGCAAGAAACGGAGATACCTTATTCTCTGTGATGGAAGCCCCCTCTCTAATAGAAGCCCAACCCTCTAAAAGGGTGGTGTTAACGAAATAAAAGCCCCAACTAGTTTTACTAAGTACTCAGGTATCCGTCTCAACAACTACTTTTGAAAAGTTGCGGTTATGCATTTAGCACTTCCAGTTGTTAACTATTTTATCGTGACGATGTTTTTATATATTGTTTGTTTAAGCTTATTTGAAAGCGTGCTCCATACATCAGTTGGTAGTCGGCCAACTTATAGAGCTAAAAATCTTAATTGGCGTTAGTGAGCAAAATATTGTTGGTTATTTTATAATAATTGTTGTGGCCAAAATACAGAAGCCCCTTACTAATAGAAGCCCCCTCTCTGAAGGGGGTTGAAAAAATAGAAGCCCCGGGGCTTCTATTAAAAAGAATACGGTAAAGTGTGAACTGAGCAAAAAACAAAGAATGAGAAACCGAGATTCTCGGGATTTCTTCGCTAGGGCCCCGACTCTATAAAATAGTAACTATTTGAAGGTTATGTGAACGACAAAGTAGGTATCGAGGAGATAGACGCAGATGGCAGAGAAATTACAATAAATCCATGAAAGTTAAAAGTCAACGTTTACCTAAAATCCTCACAAGTTCATAAGCGCATTTTCGCGAACTGTTAAGCTTATGTTGGTGAGTTATCATTCTTACCTGAAAAGGATTAGAAAGATTTGAAACAAGTGCTATCAAACAAGTGCTATATATGTCATGCATTATTTGAAAAAAAATGAACACAAAAAATACAAACTTATGTGTCTCATAACAGCATCATGTCGAAAAAAATTGTGATTGGAGAGATTTAGGAAATCATTCAGGAAATCATAAAAGATTCAGGAAATCACTGGCAAGTCAGAACAAGTGCGAACCTTGATTAAAAAGCAATGAATGCAAGTCTTTATTCAAAAAATAACCCAAGAAGTTTAAAAATGGCAAGACATTTTCGCTGGAACAAAGTTTCGATTATTAAAGCAATAATTTCACAAACGCGTTTAAGGATGCTTTATTTCCGCGTAAAGAAAAGTAGGTAAGTACAGCGATAATTTACTAGTCAGATTTCTCATACATGCACTGAGACACAAACTCTTTTTGCACACATCAAACAGAAAGGATTAGATTAGAAGCGGAATTGTTGCTGCAAATTCTTGTGCGTTGATGGTTTTCTTTTAGATTTCCCCTCAAAGTATGCTCTGACGTTATGGAACATGCGATGTGGACTTTCATCTCGTAGAGCACTGCCGACACTGCGAGAACGACGTGTTGTATGGGTTTTTTGACTGGCTTGCCCACGAATCACACTCCTCGAGCCAGCACTATCTGATGGCAGAGTTCCCATTCCTGAGGATGAAGTATTGAAACCGGGCCTTGTAAATTGCTTCAGTTTCTTTGTCTAGAAACAGAAAGTAAAAATAATTTCATCGGTGACCATAATGCACATCACCTTGATATCCGGAACAACAAACTGATTGCATGCATCTGTTGGTTTCGATACAGCACAAGGTTTGGCTTCCATCGGACAATATTTCTGAAAAATAAAGATGAACCAAGTGAACTCATGAACCATGAACACGAAGCAAAAAAGCCATACCTTTGAAGGTATATCTTTACGGTTAGTGTGCAGTTCCTCGATCACGTAACGTGGCTCTTTGACTTCGACTGGAGTATTTCGATGAGCTGCTAGCTGCTTCCTCAATTCACCGTTCTCTCGCTAAATAGGGCGAGATGCTAATAGTGATTCCAGTAAATTTATTACCTTCAAGTCTTCATTGTGCAACTTTATAAGCTTATTCTCTGCTCTGACTTCTTCCAGCTCCATCCACAGCTGGCCAACCCTCTTCTTGTCCATGTCACCTGCACAGAGACGCTGCAGAATTGTAGTTCGCAATGATTCAGCTAGGAAGAACAAGATCAAAAACTAAAAACTTCAAAACAATGCTTACCTGCAGAATCAGCAATTGCCATATGTTCTTCGTGAGCATGCAGCCTGTCGCTGTAAAAGTCTCGCATCTTCTGAGTCGATTCAGTATCGTAGGGTCCATGGAGTTGCCATCGAGGCCGTGAATCAGACAACTGAGAGGATGGAGAGCTTGGCGCGTCAATTTCTTCAACTTCCCGTAACCAATCATCAGCAATGGCATGATTATCAGCTTGTTTTGACCCGATAGATAAGACATCATCGTGGCTGAAAATTGTTCAGAGTCTACAGATGAGAAGAAGAAATAAATCACATTTTTGGCTTAGATATTATCTTTTCATGGTTGACAACAACCTTGTTCTTAATGTTCTTGGCCCGATTTGCGTATTGGAGAGTGCTTAGAGTCTCAGCATAGTCAGAGAGATTCGAACTGACGCAAGCGATCATCAGTGTCCTGCTAAAAATTTCAGCTTTGGAGCTTACACTGCAATAAATGTTTACGATTACCTGTTTCCTCCCAGAGAGTCTTGCAAAAGGCGCGTCAGCTTGGAGTCTCTGTACGGGATATGCATTGGTCGATTCTTAGACGCAACCCCAAGAATGCTAATCACGTTCCCCAAAGCAAGCTGAAATATAAAATTTGGAGAAATACGACTGATTAAATTTCAAGGTTACCAATCCAGAATTTATGCTGATGCCTTCCTTTGCACGATCACCTGTAGCACCCGTTTTCTTGAGGCGTTCTGAACCAGCCAGATCGACGAAATGCAGCTTGGAAGAGAGAAACTCAGCACTACCATCCTGAGAATGCAACTCAACTACGTCCGAGTCATTCTAGAAGGAAGAAGATTGATTGATAAATTGACAAGAGAGAAAACCTGAATATCCCTAGTTTGCTTGACAAACACAGAGAAAACGGCATGTGATCGAGAAGAGGTCTGATTCATGTTAGTTGCCATTGTCGTCCGATTTTGTGCACCTTTTTGAAGTAATCGCAACATTTCTTCAATGGACCTCACAGGAACATTAGAGGCACCATTCAGACTGATTTCCGCTTTGGCCAGATCCTCTACGATTCGAATAGGAGCAAGCGATTTTGCGCTAGCCAGCAAGTCGATGATTTCTTCATTGTACAACTGAATGAATTAACACAGTTTCAGCAGCTTCTACTACAAAAGTACCTCGATGAATTGGACGACGATTTCAAACATTGGTTCAGCCTGATTGTTTTCTCTAGCTTCAGCCTGTCTCTCCTGAATTCCATTGAATATATGCGCCGCAGCTCTGGGAATGATTCCCAAACTTCCATCAGAGAGACGTTTGAATGAGGTGCCCATCGTGAAAGTCTTGCCACTGCCAGTCTGAAATGTTAACAAATAACCCAAATGATCCCGACCAAAGTGTACACCTGTCCATAAGCCAAGATAGTAGCATTGTATCCGTCAAAAGTACCTTCCACCATTTGTTGGACACATCGCTCGAAAACTTCTTCTTGTCCAGTTTGCTCGTCGAAAACGTGGTCGAAGGTGAAAGCCTTATCTTCTCCAACAGCAATTTGAGATCGGCTGAGAGCGACTGTGGTACACGTATCCAATCCACCTTGACTTGAGCTCACTGATTGAGGTCGGATTCTGAATTAGTAAAAGTTGCTGGAAGATCGAATACAAAGCGAAAAAATCAACCTGACAGCAACACGCACAGAACATTTGTCGGTAGTTTCGGCCATTAGAATTGTTGAAAAGTCTGAAATGAGAGTTTTTTGCGAGCGTAACATTCATAAGAAATCAATAAGATTTAGAGTTACTCAAATACAGGGTGTGTCAAGAAATTCCCAGGTTTTGAACTGGTCACAACTTTTTCTTACAACTTTTTTTGAAATTCTGTCTTCGCCAATCGATTTTTCTCGCCGAAGTGTGTTTTTTAAGTGTGTAATGTCAAAAGCACAATTTTTGCTTGGTAGCCCCTTTGGTTTATGTCTTGGTCTATGGATGGTCTCTAGACGGGCAAGGCCCACAGGGTGACCGAGCAAAAATCGTGTTTTTGGCGTCATACACCAAAAGAATATTTTCGAGAAAATAGATTGTCGAAAACAGAATTTCGAAAAACGCTCTAGAAAAAAAAGTTATGACCATTTCAAAACCTGGGAATTTGTTGACACAAACTTTGACAGTCAAACACGTCGAAAGATTGGCGTTCTGTCATGTAGCTTTTGAATATGTTCTTATTTCATAAAATGCATACATTTTTGTGAACTAAACCAAGAAATTTTCATACCATTGTGTAGCCAACATTCTAGGCTTTCAAACGTGGGGTGACCTGCTCACAATTTTAGAGAAAAAAATAGCATAAAAACAAGACATAAGGTAGGGTGGCCGGACGCAAAATCTTTAAAGCGGGATTTTGATCTCGAAGAGCAGGATTTTGAAACAAAAAGCAAGAATGAACATATTTATTCGCATAACACAATAAACATCAGGAAAACATCACAAATCATTTCTCACTAATCATTCTTTCCGTATTTTTTCACTTCTCTGCAGTGTTGTCATAACTGGCACTGGTACCTGGCACTGGCAAAAGTGGCACCTGGCATCAATTGCCAGTGCCACCACCAGCTTTGCCAGTTTTGCCAACTACCAGTGCCAGTTTGCCAGTTTTGCCAGTTACCAGTTGGAATTGCCAGTTTTGGCAGTCTGCCAGTTTAAATTGCCAGCTTTGCCAGCTTAGTCTTTTTGCCAGTTTGCCCAGTTGACTGCTGACTCGCAGTTTGAACTCAAAAACTGGTCTTGCAAGATACGTTTGAAGGATGCAAAGCTTTTCGGGAGCTTAATTAAGATTACAAGACATAAATAAACGAAAATCCACAAAAGTTGAAAAACTTACTTCAAAACTTGGAGACATTACTTGGAAAAAGTTTGCGGATCAGCGGATGCATGAAAATATGGATTGGCAACGATGGGATGGATAGAACTGCAGACAAAGCTTTCTGGACTTTCTTGTACCTAATATTCGTTTTTAAGCCTAGTTGAAACAGAAGCCTTCAAAAGCCTTACTTTTCTTTTGGCTCAACACTTTCGCTTGTCCCAGCTGATCGAATTTTTTGGCTAAAGTATGGTATACCACATGTTCCCAAAAGTAGGTTTTGACCCCTAATTCGAACGTTTCAGGTCGTAATTAGTACGAAAACATGTTTTCCGGTGGCGGAAGACATTTGCAAAAAATTTGACCGAAATCGACCAAAACCACAGGGTTCCCGAACAATTCAGTGCTCGCATTAGCGTTTAGGGGCCAAGGCTGACCCTTTATACACACCTGCCTGCCTAATGTTATTGCTTCTTTCATAAAAAAAGCACTTTCGCCTCAACAATGCCAGTGCCTGCCGAAGGCAGGCAGGTGTGTATAAAGGGTCAGCCTTGGCCGCTAAACGCTAATGCGAGCACTGAAGTGTTCGGGAACCCTGTGGTTTAGGTCGATTTCGGTCAATTTTTTTTTTGCAAATGTCTTTCCGCCACCGGAAAACATGTTTTTCGTACTAATTACGACCTGAAACGTTCGAATTAGGGGTCAAAACTTACTTTTGGGAACATGTGGTATACCATAATCCTGCCAATTTTTTTTCTTGGTTGGTCCTTGTCTTGATGTTTCTTTTCCCAATGGCGCACCAAAACTGTCTTGTATTTTCTGAATTTCTGGAAAATAGCAATCAAGCTTTGAAAACATTTAACATCTCTTACGTCGTGACACTGACTGCACTGCATTTTGATTTCACCATTTTCTTCCACCTCTGTGAAGCTATACCAAATTGGATCCCGATTTCTCTTCTTTGCACTATTGCTACCTTGCACTGGCGAATCACCAGAAAATCCAGACATCTAGAGAAGTAAAAAAGCATACCGTATTTCCTCTAATAGAGCCCCCCCTCTAATAGAGCCCCCTAACTTTGAGGACCTATATCTCAGCCCAGAGTCAATTTTTTGCAAAGCTGTTTTACGCGTTTTCTTAACTCCCACGAGATCTACCGATTGTATTTTTCAGATTTTAGTTGAGCACCCAAAAATCTCGAGATCGATTTCCATCCGAAAAAAAGGGCATCCAAAAAATAAAGCCCCCGGGGGCTCTATTAGAGAAAATACGGTAAATAAAAGTATAAATGTAAAAACAATAGCGAAACTGGCAAATAAAACAAATAGTTTTCAAAACTGGCAAACTGGCAATTAGACTGGCAAAGCTGGCAATTTAAACTGGTAGACTGCCAAAACTGGCAATTCAAACTGGTAACTGGCACTGGTAGTTGGCAAAACTGGCAAAGCTGGTAGTGGCACTTTTTTAACGCGGGAAGGGCAATGTTTTCTTCTATTGAATTTTTTTTCTCTCGATAGTATTTTGTAGCTAAGATTCAGGGCTTCAAAATGAGCTATTAACAAGCTATACCTGATCGTAAAATGAAACCAAGATTGAAGAGAACAGATGTTTTAGCGCAGTTTTTCATAAATATTCGGCTTTTTTAAATTAAAAATTGTTTCGAACAAATTTTTCAAGTTTTTGAAATTTCGTAAGTTTTGAAGTGACATTTGGGTAAGGTCCAGTGTTTTCAAAAGTCACACTATCACACTTGGGTCACACTAACTTCACCGACCTTTTTATCTGAAATTTTGTTTTCTTATCTCAGATGTTTTTACACCACCTTGCAGCTGAGATTTTTCTCTATCCACTGAGTGGTCAAACGCTCCAGTTAAAAATAAAAGATGACAAATCACACCAAGTGTGACCTTATAATCACACTTTTTTTTCATAAAAAGTGTGACTTTGAAGTCACACTTGGTGTGATTTTGTCAAAAATTATTTTTAACTGAGACTTTTGACCACTGAATCGATAGAGAAAACTCTCAGCTACAAGATGGTGTAAAACATCTGAATAAGTTTCAGTAAGTTAACAAATGTGTGTGTTTAACACTGGTCAGGTCTGGAGTGGTTCTGAAACATGATTATTTCTAGCTCAATTCGCGAGTCTGAAATTGAATTGCGCCCTCTAAAGTTTGAAGTTCACAAGCAAATTTTATGGATGATACGTAAAAATGCGTCTTTTGGCGAAAAAAGTGTCCCCTTTTGTAAAAAATGCTCCTTGTTCATTTTAATTCAAAAGGCATAAATTTGCCTACGTTTTTGAATTTTCGTTAACACTATCATGTAGCCCTGCGATTCTAGTTTTTAATGAATTATTAGTTGTTGCATCATGTCTGCAAAATGTAGCACAAAAAGGTGAAAGTATGAATCAAGTTGTTATCCAGACTTTCTTCATACTTTTACTTTTTTGTGCTACATTTAGCAGACATGATGCAACAACTGATACCTCATTAGAAACTGAAATCGCAGAGCTACAGATAGTGTTAAAAACAACTAGAAAAAAGGTATAAAACAAAAACAGAGGCACTTTTTCAGAAAAAGCGGACAGTTTTTCGCCAAAAGGGGCATTTTCCGCTTTATCCAAATTTTATATGGCCTTTTCGTTGTATTTTTGTTATACAGTCGAGTCCCGCTAACCCCGCACCCCCAATAACCCGGCACTTTTTAAAAATTTGGTTGGCTGGCAAAGAAAATCAACAAAGTTTACCCCCAATAACCCGGCACCCGATAACCCGGCACTTTTTGCCGGTCCCAGTGGTGCCGGGTTAGCGGGACTCGACTGTAATTTTTTTAGTGCGGCGTTTGACTGTACATTATAGACGCCAAACCGCTACGGCCAAACGTCACCATTGTACACAGACCTTGACCAATCCATTATTTTTTTCTGTTTATTGCTTTACTTATTTCAAATCACACACACAGAACATGTAGACGTATATATATATATAAACTTATGTACAAAATATTTGGTGCGTTAACGTTTCCGGTTTTTCAAATGAAAAAACCGGAACGGCAAAAAGTAATTTTTGTGAAAAAAAATTGCCTTGTTCCCCCCTGTCCCCCCTGTTGTTTTGAAACCTTGCTTATTGGCGTTTGAAAACAACAGGGGGACCAGCAGCTTTTTTCAAAATCACACCGGTTTTTTTTTTTCATTTGAAAAACTGAAACGTTATTACAAATATTCTTTCACAAAATCACCACTGACATATGTTTACTTTTTATGATGTGTTGTCTCCTGCTCCACCACTAGGGGTTATTTCGCCTTGGTTCCTGTTGTTGTTTTTTCATTTTCTGGAGTTTTTTATTAAAAAAATGCATCAAATACAGCACCTAAATTCTCGATACCTACTCAAAGAATTTTACTAGATAGTTCTAACCCGGTGCTTGGCACTACAATTTGTACCACAAAAATGCTTAATTTTTGTTCCTCACAAATGCCCCAAAAAAATACACGGAAATTAAAAAAAAACCAACAGGGTGATCCAGGTCTAAAAAAGCCCTAGTAGTAGACATAAATACATGGAAGTGGTGAAATTGCGAAAGAGTCTCACAACTACAGAAAACTCGTGAAACATCTGGAAAAATGAGATCATTGGTGAATAAAAAGTTAGAAATTGTGTTGTATTTCTAGCTTTGTAACCGTATTTTTTCTAATAGACCCACACCGTACAATAAATCCACCATCTCAACTTTGAGGGTCTGTATCTTGGGGCAGGGCAAATATTTTGAAAAGCTGTTCTTAACTATCACGAGCTCTAACGATTCCGTTAGGCAGCCGAAAATCTCGAGATCGACTTGATTTTTGTTCGATTTTTTGTGGTTAAAAAATAAAACCAATAGGTGGGCCTATTAGAGGAAATACGGTATACTATAATCGATAAGTCAATTAGTTCTATGGGAATTTTGAAAAGTTGAGAAAATATAAATAGCTTCTACAATTGCAAGCTGCGGTTAATTAGGTCATTTTAAAGATTTTTTTGTTCCTTCAAAATACATGTCATGGTGCTAGCGCAGAATCGTTGTCCAAAATATGCCTTGGTCCCCCTGTTGTTTTTTTCTCAAAAAAACAGCTTGGTCCCCCCTGTTGTTTCAAAGGTGATGATGTTTAAGGTGATTATGTTAACTATGATCATAGTGTTACCATAAGCATGACAAAACAGGGCGGACCAAGGCATTTTTCAAGAAAAAACAACAGGGACCAAGGCATTGGTTCTAGTCGGTTATCGGGACCACCTTTTTGGACTAACTGTTTTTCTCTTATTTTGCTCATTGAAATCAAATCTAGTTATTGTCTTGACACTGCATAAAAGCAAAAAGATTTCCTGAGACACTAATCACTAGAAAGTGACTCTGGATGCATGAAGGTGGGCTTGGGGTTGAGATGCATAAATGATACGAACCGATAAAACATGTATTCATACCAAAGTTTCTTCATGCGGTTAAGTTAAACCCAGTTAACAAAACTATGGGTTCTTTTCGGTTATCGGGAGTACTTCTGATCATGTACTACATCTATTGGTTCCTTTCGGTTCGTATCATGGTGATTACATGTTGACCACAATCATGTTGACCACTTTTTATGCTTTTTATGCTATACACCAAACATACCTTTAAATGTTCCTCGTTAATATCTGTAAAATCGAGAATATCTGTTTTGTATGTATATCAAAAAAATAAATTTATATGCCAGTTTTGTGTTTTCGGAGCAGTTTTTTATGCTCATACATAAGCCAAAAATAAAGAAAAATTAATAAAGTAAGGTGGTCCCGATAACCGACTAGAACCAAAACAACATGGGGGACCAAGGCATTTTTCAAGAAAAAACAACAGGGGGGGACCAAGGCATTTTTTGGACAACGGTTCTGCACTAGAACCATTTTGTTCCCTCAAAATACATGTGTTCTGCATCTTGCATTTGTGAAAGCCACTAATAATTTACTTGATGCCACTGTAGTTCGGATGATTCGAAAACAAAACTTGTTAATTCCCCGCTGTTGATAATTTTGAATTATTTCCCGAAAAATAAAACTTTGAAAAAATCAATAGAGGGAGTAAGGTAAAACTTTAAAAAGAGGACCGTAAATAAATTTTTCTCGCGTCACTCGAACTATA
Source organism: Ditylenchus weischeri (assembly GCA_029231635.1). Taxonomy (NCBI): domain Eukaryota; kingdom Metazoa; phylum Nematoda; class Chromadorea; order Rhabditida; family Anguinidae; genus Ditylenchus; species Ditylenchus weischeri. The sequence continues at coordinate 28,164 of JAMRYI010001015.1, read as the reverse complement.
ATAGCTTCAGTTTTCTGCTGATCCAACTACTGATAGGGCTAATTGAACAATTCAATAAATATAATAGAGTGTTTAGAATATTTTAAAGCTTTTAGTCATTTATAATTTATTGTCCTATTTTACATATCGCCCTCTCGTTAATGTGGATATTCTAGTCGAGTTTGAAGTAGTAGTCAGGTGACAATTGGAGGAGGCCAGCAGATAGGGTGTGGAGCGCTCTGGAATTCCTAAGACTTGTTGATGGTCTGACGAGTTGGTGGTGCTGCCGCATGAAGGTTTTAGCCCAGCTGGTCACTAGCAATTGATCGGGGGTTTCGCCCACCAACAATCTCCATTTCTCTTCGCCTAGCGAGGACACCTGAATTAGAAAAAATTATTTGTGTTGTGCAAAAACCGAAGAATCACTGGAATAATTGTCGAATAGCACCACCTCATGAAACACCCCGAAACGTGGTTTTTTTTAACGTTTTATTACCTGAAAAGCTCAGAAAACATGGTTTCAAGTGGCGCTAGGCTTTTTTTTTTAAATATTTTTTTTGACCACTCTGGGCCCAAAACCCTAGTAATTAGGTATGTTTGGCCGCTTCGCTGCCAAAGACCCAACTTGCTCCTCATTGCAAGGGAGGGGGGAAGGGTATATATCCATGAAGGTATATATGGTTATAGTGAAATCAAAAGCTTAGTCCCCCTGTTGTTTTTTCGTAAAAAACAGCTTGGTCCCCCCTCTTGTTTTTCGTAGAAACTAGTTTGGTCCTATAAATTTTAATAAAAAACAGCTTGGTCCCCCCTGTTGTTTTTACAAATAAAACAACAGGGGGGGGCCAAGCTGATTTTTGGAACCCTATTTTTCACTAGCGCCGGTATATATATCCTAAATTTTGCAAAATTTTGAAAAATATATAATTGAAAATGTGACCATAAGGGTCCCCCCTAGAGTTTTGGGCCCAAAGTGGTCAAAAAAAAAATTTTCAAAAAACAGCCTAGCGCCACTCAAAACCATGTTTTCTGAGCTTTTCAGGTGATAAAACGTTAAAAAAACCACGTTTCGGGGTGTTTCATGAGGTGGCGCTATTCGACAATTATACCGAATCACTAATAGGGGAACATATCGAACTGTACGATTCGATTCAAAAATTCTGACAATGCCATCTTGTAGAGCATGGTCGATTTACTCTATGAAATTTTAATATTTTTGGCGGACAGACAGAAAAACTCCAACCTGGAGACTCGAGAAACATGTAAAAATAGGCCAAAATTGCCTTGGTCTCCCCTATGGAATTTCGATACATATTTTTTACAGTCCTACCTCGATACGGTGACACCCCTAAAAGCTTGATCCCCACCTGGGTCCAACTCCTTTTCTTCAGCAAACGGGTTAAAAAAAAATGTTGTACCCGATAAAGATATCCCTACATCGAGGTTTGACCGCAGACAAACATGTTTTCGAAAATCAATAGGGGGACCAAGGCAGTTTTCGGCCTAATATTTTTCGACTCTCCAGGTTGGAGTTTTTTTGTCTGCTCGCAAAAAATATTGAAATTTCATACAGTAAATCAACTATGCTCTACAAGGTAGCATTGCCAGAATTTTCGAATCTAATCGTACAGATTGATATGTTCCACTGTAATCCTAAGCTTACCGTATTTCCTCTAATAAAAGCCCTCCCCAAAATCCAGAATTACTTTTATTTATTTTTGCGTTTTTGACTTTATTTAAATATTAACTCTCAAGCATATTATATACCAAAATGTAGCTCAGATACTCAGCTTCATTTTGGTATGTGACATGCCCAGGTGTCGACATCCAAAATTGAGTCAAAAACGCAGTCCGGATTTTGGGGAGGATTAGAGGAATTATTAGAGGAAATACGGTATGTAGGAAATACGGTATTTCCCGTCTTCATTTTTCATTAGATCTACATTTTAGGTCACACAAAAATAAATCAAAAAAAAAATAACATCATCCTATCAACTGGATATGACACTTTTTTACCTAAATTTTTCAGTCTAGTCCGATTTTACCAGTCATTTTTGAAAATCACGACAGTTTTGCCAATAAAACCAGAAGGTGGCAATCTGACATTGTTGAAATATATGCGACCTTGTATCAGGAGCCGCAGGTGTTATTAGCAGGACTGTTACATAACCAGGGTTGTTAATTGGCGAAACTATAGTCTCCACCGGCTTTACAAGAACCACCGGCGACATCAAAATCCTTGCAATTTTTTGGACAACCCCGACTAAAGGCAATTGCAAAATACGCTATAATTGGAGTTAAAAAGTGTCAGACCCAGCTAGGGGTCGAATTTAAGAGGCTTCCGAATTATTGGGACTCGACTGTGTGTAATTTGCCAAAACGTCAAGACCAACCATGAAATTGTCAGCAGCCATTTCGACCAAAGAATTCTCATCCATTCCCTCACCATCCAAACTTAGTGACACAGAGCTTATAGAACTTTGACTCTCTGTTGCTTCCGCTGATTTGGCTTTGTGAAACCTGGTCAGGGCACACCTCTTAGCTGGCACTTCGGAAGTGGTAGCATAATGAGTGTTGCTGTCATCTAATCTTCGTTTCAGGGAATTGTTGGTTGGATGTTTGGCTGGGGAGGTGGACTGGTTTGGTGGAGGTAGCAGGAAAAAATTGTCAAGCAGGGGGTTGATCCCGTCCAGAACACTGCAAAATTTTTTTGTTTATAGTGGTTTGTGAGCTTCAGATAACACGCCACATGTAAATTCTAACCCAAAACGGGGCAGAAACTTGAGTCACATTTTTTTCTTCTTTTTTCGATTTCTTCCGTTTTTTCAAAACCATATTTTTTAAGAGCCCCCGATTTTCGATGTCTTCAAAAAAGTTGTAAACGGCGTGTTATGTTTGGATTTATTTCGATAATATTAGGTCGTTCGGAAATTCCGTGTGTTTCTTTAAAGAACTTTTGTGTTATTGTGTTTTTTCTTGAAATTATACGACTATTTCCAGAGAGGTGACCCTCTACTTTGTAGCTGAGAATCTTATCTACAAAATGAGTGGTCAACTTTTACAAAATGGTCATAAAATATAAAGAAAAAACACAATGTAACATAAAGCTGTTTTGCAAAACTTTCCGGATGACCTAATACAGTTGACGCTCTCTATAAGATACAGTCAAACCTCGATATAGTGGCCCCCACCTAAAGTTCGTTCCCGCCTTGGGTCCGACACTATTTTAACCTGATTTCTGAAATGTTTTTCCAAATGTGATTCGTCAGTCTAGTCGGAAATATCGCAAGGATTCGGATTTCACAGATCGTTTTTGCAATCGACAATAGTTTTGGCAGTAAGACCCGCGACGCTCTCTATAAGAAACACCTAAATCTTAAATAGGCAGAGGTTCCCAGATAACGATTTTTGGGACTTGATATGATAGTGATATGGCTCAAAAATTTTCTGCGTGCTATGATAGTGATTTGATATGATAATGTCTGATATCACGTGATAGTATACGATTTTTTTGTTATCAGATGAGTTTCAAGAAAAAAATTTGAATTTTTTACTTGATGTGATAGTGATAAGGACCCTGAATTTTCCATCTGATATGATAGCTCCAGTGATGATCCAGTCCATGATATGACAGCTCCGGCAGTGATGTGATAGCGATGATATGATACTGGTGTGATAAGCCTATCGTATCATGTCACGTGATAACGGGAATGTTCTGATATCAGGGAACCTCAGTAAATAGGTGTATCTTGTAGAGAGCGTCGCGGGTCTTACTGCCAAAACTATTGTCGATTGCAAAAACGATCGGTGAAATCGGAATCCTTGCGATAATTCCGACCAGACCGACGAATCACATTTGGAAAAACATTTCGTAAATCAGGTTAAAAAAAGTGTCGGACCCAAGGCGGGATTGAGGGGTGTATATTATAGAGAGCGTCGACTGTGTGTTGAATTATGCTCACAAAATAGCTATCCAGGTTTTTACTGTATCTTTTTCAGCGATTATTCAAAAATACGACTTTGATTACCTTGCTTCCAGAGGGCCTGAAGCTTGTTCTGGGATGAAGCCCTCGTTCAAGCTCAACAGCAAATTGGAGCTGTGTTTAAGGGGTGTGGACGAAGAGTGATGCATCATGTCCAAAGAGCACATCCCTCCAAACTCAGATAGCGAAGTCTCGGAGTCCATCTGTAAACGTAAACACTGCACTTTGAATTTTTTCTTTATTATAGGTCCAATGACTTACACCGCCCCCTAGTCCCTTGCTAGGCGTCTCCACATGACTACCATTGCTGTGGTCGAAGCTCAACAGGTCATCCAACCTGCTGCTGGTGTTAAAGGAGGATGAGGCATAGCCGGACTCTTCCCTCGGCCACTCCACACTACTGCTACTACTGCTCACTAGATTTTCTTGTTGTTGTTGAGTGTTGAAGGTGCTGCATCTATTGTTGCTACTTGACGGCAGTGGCAACTCCAGTACTGAAAATTTGTGAGGTTAATAATTTAGTAGTACATTCAGTTAGAAGTGCAGTGTAGAAAATGGCCGAGATCAAGTTCAAAATATTGATCACTAGGGACAGCAGGCGCCTATCGGCGCCTATATCGTATTTTGAAATTCAAATATAAATCCACTTTTCACTTTGAAAAGGCAAAATCTCAATTTTTTTCACAGCAATCTTCAAATCTGATTGCGAAAGGTCCTCCGCCATTGAAAGAGCTTTCGAATGAGTATAAACATGCAAATAAACATATTACACTAAAAAAAGTTTTCCTTTGTGACCAAACATGTACTCAAATTGGCGACAGACGTTCCCCGTCCCAAGTACTATCGTATTTCCTCTAATAGAGCCCCCCCCTCTAATAGAGCCCCCCCTAACTTTGAGGACCTATATCTCAGCCCAGAGTCAATTTTTTGCAAAGCTGTTTCACGCGTTTTCTTAACTCCCACGAGCTCTACCAATTGCACTTTTCAGATTTTAGTTGAGCACCCAAAAATCTCGAGATCGAATTCCAAATTTTCCGATTTCCGGGCATCCAAAAAATAAAGCCCCCGGGGGCTCTATTAGAGGAAATACGGTATATAGAGATTAAACTTTAAAGGGGGACTGTTTCATGCCCGGAAAGGTTTTGAACGGAAAGCTGCAAATTTGAAATACAGTCAACCATGGTGTGACAAATCGATAAATTTATCGATTTCGATAAAATCGATTCAAACGAGAATTATTAAAAATAATCGATAAAAATCGATAAAATGTTTTATCGATTTTTATCGATTCTTGTAGGACGAAATTTTGAAGCTGCTTGTAAATATTCCTTGTGAAATTTTGTTAGTTTATGGCTGTTAAAACGTACCTCGAGTCGTTTACTGCATTAACTATGTCACTTTTCAGCAAATTGTGTTCTATTTGGATGCAACAAGTCGTAGATTTGATAGAAGATGAGGGCGAATCATGGCCAGAAGAAGCCGAAACTCTCAGTCCAAGGGTAAAACAAGCTAGACGATGTAAGGTACGTGTCAATTTAAACACCAAGGTGTTGCCAACTTGCATAAGTTGAGTGGTTACAGATTGAGTTTGATGATAACCTGCATTCGACAAGCTTTTGGAGAAGCAAATCCTATGGTTACCGTTTCGACTTAGTCTTGAGGAAAGCAGATAATCAGGATCTGGGAATAGTGAAATGCAATCTTTGTCCAGCAACATTCAGCAACAAGGACTAAAGTAAGAACACCTAAATTGATTACTCGGATTGATTTACAGTGAATTTTCAAGATTATAGGCTGAAAAAGACCCTACTTCAAACAAAATCCTTGGCCATGCCGTTACTATATGGTTACATCTGCAAGCTATGATGACTTTGGAAGATGGATGTTCGCTTTATCGGATTTCTTTGGCTGCAGCAGCACTGGAAGCTTTCAATCAGAAGTTTGGCGAGTTTTCCGAAGAAAACTGGCTTTCATCATCGTCTGGGAGAATAAATAAAAAAGTTAGTGGTCTGTTCTGCGTTCTTAGACCCCTTCGAGCATTCGCAGCTGAAGACTATGTGTGATTTAGTGCCTGGTCTCGACTATGAAATGGTATTATTTTGTCATAAGAAATTAAATTTTCTTTTTTTTAATTATAGATGAAGAAGATAGTAATCAATGAAATTAGATTAATTACACCAGATGATTTCGTTAGAGTTCCCGTGTCAAGCCGATGTGCAAGATTTGCTCAAGGTGGTCAAAGCGCAATTGAGAGAGAAATCAACAGCTATACGGCACTTTTGTCGATTGGAGAAAGTCCGCTAGATTTTTGGCGAAACAATGAAAAGGTGAGCGATTTTTCAGTTCAACTTTTAACCTTATTTTTATAGTACTTTCCGTACCTTGCTACACTGGCTCGTTATCTTCTCTCCGTTCCTGCCTCATCATCTCCAAGTGAAAGAGCTTTTAAAGAACTGCGCTGCATTATGGTTGATTTCACCCGAAACCAGATGAGCGCAGCAAAAATCGCGTCTCTAATCCACATCAGAACTTCTTTTTTGAACAATATTTGATTTTGTCGATTTGATGCCCTGTTATATGTTTCCTTGTATTGCTTCAATAAATTTTGGTTGGTTTAGGTTAAAATTTTCAAAGGTGAGAGAGGATCTAGATCGTGGGTACATAAAAAATTCTTTCAGTTTTTTCTAAACATGATGATGACAACCAGAAACTAATGGAAAAATGTAAAGCCGTAAGCTAGATATGATAAAATTAACTCCAACCAGCCCACCCTACTAAAAATAAAGATTTACAGTGGAAACTATGTGGTAACTTCAAGTACAATATTAACTACAATAGGGAACCGAGTTATATATATTGAGAACTTTAGCCAAATTATTATTGATCGCGATTCGCGACCCAGATACTGCAAAAAATTGCCTCATACACGTCTTTACATAAAATCGAAAAAAGAGAAGAAGAATAAATACTAAAGAGTAAAATAGTCCTTAGGCCGAAAAATCGATAAAAATCGATAAAATTTTTTATCGATTTTTTATCGATTTTTGCTAGGACATAACGCCAAAGGCCATTTTATCGAAATCGATAAATTTATCGATTTGTCACACCATGCAGTCAACTCTCAATATAAGCACACCTCCTCAAGTTCGTTCCCACCTAGGGTCCGACACTTTTTTTAACCCCATTTTCGAAATATTTTGCCGAACTTGATTCGTCAGTTTAATCAGAAAAATCGTAGTGATTCTGATTTTATCGGTCGTTTCTCAAAATAGCCGCATCTTTGCCGAAAAGACCCGCAGCTCTCGATATAAACACACCTAATTTTTAAAAAAGGCCTGAAATCCCCCTGGCCCGAAAAGTGGTTTAAACATAGTTTTTGTGCGATTTGACCACTTTTACGTATAGAAAAGGTGAAAAAACGATTGGGAAAGCAATTTTTTGACCAATAATCGACTTTTTGCCACTTCTGGAAAGTACTTGGATACCTTATTTAGTGGTTTTTACCGCGTTTTCCTCACTGGACATGGCAAAAAAGTCTGGGAATGCATTTTCTGATCAAGAGTCTTGCTCGGAATTATGTCTAAGGTAAGTGAGTGCGCGCATCTCTAACCCATCAAGCCCCCTGCGCCCCCTTCGCAAGCAAAAATACGCAGTTACCGTAAATCTTCTAAAAAAAGACCACCCACTTCCGGATCTGGGATTGGCCTTTTTACCCACTTTTTGAACATTGCTCAGGCGAGTCACCCCTTTATTTTGCATCTCATAACACTGGCTACAAAAGCAGAAAAGACTATTTTTTAAGGGATATACGATAATTAATTTCACTGTGCTTGTACTACCGAAACTAGCAGAAAAAACTTCGGGGGTACCCACCTATCAAGACTCAAATGTACTCCTATTCAAGAATCCAAAATCTTGAATCGAGTTATCCTTTGATAAATGACTTCTACCACCTTAAATGGTATTTTCCCCAGTTTTATATCAGGGCTTCCAACTGGGCTGATTTCTGTAGCCGATTTTGACCCAAAATGCTGATTTTGGACTATTTTGACTTTGGAGCCCTAGCACTAATGCTGAAAAGATTGCTAAAAACGCGATTTCGGCTCAGATTATCTACCATGTTATAGCCAAAATCCACCAATTACCTCTGTTAACTCTGCCTAGAGGGACTCTGCCTGAAGAGGATCCACTATTGCTGGACAACCTAGGTTTCTGGGTGGGTGACTGACGACAGTAGAAGGAGCGCATAGGTGAACACGAGATGTGCACATTCTTCAACCTCTGCGGCACAGCTTTGGGGGTCTTGAGAGTGGGTGGCGAGAAGACATGCTCCATCTGCAATTGCAACCAGTAAATATGGTTTGGGGCAAAGACTGTTTGCAAAAATATAATATGGGTGTGTGTTTTAGAAGAGAAATGCCAAGGATTTGGTCTATGAGACTGGGATTACACGCACGCATTTTGATTGATAGATTTAGTGCCCAATTTTATATCCCACACTCCTGCTGCTGAATTTTGTCTGGAGTGCGATCCAAAAAGGGCTTATGCAATCGATAAGTTTTAGGAATGGTTTTTATTATTTTTGGCTATAAAATAAAATTTTGAAGTTGAGTCCAGGGAAGCCGGCAACTCGTCAAGTTCGCAATTTCCCACCTAGGGTACGACACTTTTTTTCAGCCCGATTTGCCGATTCTGTTTTGACAGTCTGGTCACAAATAGGCACGCCAGAGATTGGACCAATTAAATTGGGCCAAAATCAAATTAATATTAAGGGTTCCAATTTACCCGTCGTTTGTTAAAAACCGGGCAATTTCGCCACTATTTTCGAGAAGGATGCCAGGTTATCGGGATTTTTTTTTAGTAAAGAAACGACCGGTAAAATTGGAATTCCTACGATATTTTGAACCAAACTATCAAACAGAATTTGAAAAAGTCTGTACGGATTGAAGTTTGCACTGAACCGGATCTACGGATGTACCGAATCGACCCTTGTCCGGGTTATCGGGACTCGACCGTTTTTAGACCTTTTTACAAAATGGGCCCACTTACATTAGGTTGCATTGGAGGCGAGCTCATGAAGGAAGAGTTGTCCAGCAGCAGGCTGTTGCCCTCCTCATCGATCAGGTTCTGAATGACTGGATTGTGGGTGTTGTTTGTCCTAAGCCTTCTAAGTCTTCGTCTCTCGGGTGTTTCCAAGACACTTAGGGTAGATGGCCAGCCTCCTGAACAGTCCAACTCACCTCCACCTAGGGATTCATTGTCGGAAGAGGAGCAGTGGCCAGTAGAAACTATTGAGGATGATGTGCTGGCGGGTGCGGCATTACATGGCTTTGCGGCAGGTACTCTCCGAGGTACTAGTTGGACTAGGGGACGTCTACAAGCTGGTTTGGTGTCCATTTGGTAGGCGGTAGTGGTTGTAGTTGGCTGACTGTGTAGGTATGAACCCCAAGACTAATGAGATAGCTGCAATAAACTTATTTGATTTTGGTGATTTTAAAACAGTTTTAATATTTACAAAATCACAATGAGGAGTATCCACAAAGATAGTTATATAAATTTGAAAGCAATAATTGCAGACTTTGGGTTGACTGTGAAACTGAGATATTTAGAGAAAATTTAAGTCGACTGTTTCTATGGTTAATCAAGTTAACTGTGGACAATGCTGTAATTTTAAGGTACGTTCACAAAAAGTGTCGACCTAAGCGTGTTTTTAACGCGGGAAGGGCTGCAAATTTTTTTCCTACACTGAAAAAAATTCTGTTAGCACCATCTTGTAGCTAAGATTCAGGGCTTCAAAATGAGTTATCAACAACCTACAACTTACTGAAAAATTTAGGTTAAAAATACTTAGGTCCGCACTCGACTGAGTGTGGGCCCGAGTGTCGACCTGAGTGCGGACCTAATCATTTTTAACCTAAATTTTTCAGTAAGTTGTAGGTTGTTGATAGCTCATTTTGAAGCCCTGAATCTTAGCTACAAGATGGTGCTAACAGAAAAAAAATCTATGGAGTAAAAAAGCTTACAGCCCTTCCAGCGTTTTATGTGAACGTACCTGTAGGGTTCGCCGATAGGATGAATTTTTGAATTGGCGCCATCGAAATTTCAAGTATTTTGAAAAAAAATGATTTTTTTTCTCAAATCAGATAGTCAATTGCTATATTAAAATTATTTTTTTTGCGAAAAACAGTATTTAATTTTGAAAGTGCCGATTCAAAAACTAAGCACCTGTAATTTCTAATTTTTTTAGAAATTCAAATGGTCTGGCTTGTAGAGAACGCTAAAAAGTACAGAGGTGAAATCCCTAAGCGGCTATCTAAGTCCACTTGAATATACTTAAAATAACAGATAAAAATTGTTTGATGTATAAATGAGTCAACTATATCATCCACCAAAGCAAACTATTAGCGTTCGCATCGCTGCAGCCAAAAGCGCAAGTTACAGAAAAACCAACAACACATGAGAAGGCGGAATAAATGAGCTGAATAAATTGCGCAAATTTCTTAATGAAACCAGCAATATCTGGTATCTGGGTCAGCTGGAATGTGTGGGAAATACAGCAGAAGGAATTGATCTGTTCCAGACCCAACTTGATGGATGAACACCAGAGAAAGTGAATGGGTCTGGATCACCCCTCCACCCACACCTTTATATAGTTAATAGGGGAGGGTGACCGGAAATAGGTGGACTCGTCATTTTTGTCCATCATTAAAATGTGCCAACAATAAAAATTCATCAATTGTGGTAAAAAATGGACGGATTAATACTATGGTCTGGATTACTGTTGAGGGGTTGGTTTTGTGTGGGTGCCTTGAGGCAGGTAGATAGGCACTTGACACTTTCACTACTACAATTGAGTACTACTACTAGTGTTTCAGTTGTTGTCATCTTCGTTTTTGACAATAATAATCCCTCAGGTTGACTATGAATAATTGTGAATGAGTGCGATTAGTGGAGGGGGGGTCTAGGAAAAAGTTCAGTGCTGACTGTGAGTAGACTGCTATTTGGAATCCATAGTTGACTCTAATGTTTTAGAATATTTAGCCGAGCATTCAATGTCAACCAGATACTTTTCACTATTAGTAGAATAGGTCTGGTTGCCATATGTAATATGGGTAGTATTTAAAATTGCCCTGTAATTTCTTAAAAATTTCCGCAATTTCTCAAGCAAAACAACACCTATTTTTTTCAAACCCCTAAATTTTTAAATTTGTGAAATCATTCAATCTGAGATTCTGGGCTTCACGATAATGTTGAAAATTTTATGAAATTAACTTAAAAATACAAAGAATAATTCCTAATAAAAATTTTCAGGAATTTCTAAAAGATTAGCGGACATTTTTGAGAAGTTAGATGGCAGAATAAAATATTACATAGTCGACTCTCGATATAACGGACCCCCAAAAAGTTCGTTTCCGCTAGGTCTGACACTTTTTTTAGCCTGATTTTTGAAGCCTTTTGCGAGTTGTCTTTGGCTGGTGTAGTCCAAAACATCGCAAGGATTCCGATTTTACGCAATAGTTTTGCCGAAAAGACCCGCGCCTCTCGATATAACGGAAACTTATTTTCAAAAAAGGTGTCCGTTGTATCGAGAGGCACGAATCTTTTCGGCAAAACTATTGCGATTTTCAGAAACGACTGGTAAAATCGGAATCCTTGCGATGTTTTGGACTAGACCAGCCAAAGACAACTGGACAAAGACTTCAAAAATATGGCTAAAAAAAGTGTCGGAACCTAGGCGGGGTGTCGTTATATCGAGAGTCGACTGTACCACAAAAATACTAGAGATACCGTATTTCCTCTAATCAGCCCCCCTGATTCAAAATCGTGTTTTTGGCATTGTGTTTTTAGCCCACTTTTTGATCACTTCTCTCAGGCAAGTTACCACCCATTTTGTAGCCAGTTAGATAAGCTACAAAATGAGTAGTGACTTTCCTGAGAGAAGTGATCAAAAAGTGGGCTAAAAACACAATGCCAAAAACACGATTTTAAATCAGGGGGGGGGGCGCTAATTAGAGGATAACGGTATAACCGTTTAGACTATAAAGATTTTTGGCTATAACAATTGAGGCTAGAACAAGGGAGAGCCAAAATGTTCACAATCAACAAATCTGCAAATTTGTTCACTCAATAAGTTTCGCACCATGTCTGTGTGGGTCTAGCCAACCAGTCATTTTTAATAAGCCAAGGCCGTGCAGTTGTCCAAAAGGAGCAGAAGCACAGAGAAGAAGAAGAAAACAAAAATGTTGATTTGTTGTAGTTGTTGTTGGTGAGTGGTGACAGCCGGCGCTCCCACATTGATTGCTGCTGCGGGTGGTGTTGGTGCTGCTGCCAGTTCGCCCTGTTATTTCCCCTCCCTCTCCCCTTGCCCTTATCGAACCCAAATGATCAGCCTTCGCCCTTATCCAGATGCCCAATCTCCGTAGCAGGAGTTGTTAACATCATTCCCCACCACTCAACAGTCAGATGTCTCCAACATCCAAATTAGAACTTTCTTTGTAAAATTTGGTAAAAAAAGGTTTATGTTAAATTAAGTCAATAAAGACATACAAAATGAATTTTAGCAATTTGAAAGGTAAAAAAGTGGAACTTATTTGGTTTGGGGCGGGTTTTTTTACTTATCTAATAATAGTGTTGAAATGTCTTCTAAGTAATTTTTATATGCTAAAACCGATAAAAAGCTGTTTTGTGATACTTTTTACATAAAAAGCTGATTTTATGGGGGAAATTTTTTGACCACAATTTGACTTTTTGCCTTGGGGGACCAAGGTAAACCATCGTATATACCGTAAATACTCTAATAAACGGGCCCCCCTACAGTCAACTATTCTCAAATTTGTTTTCCTTTTTATACCCCAACATTGTTTATTTTTTAAAACGTACGACAACTCATTTTGTAGATCTTTCCAAACCCTACAAAATGATGGTCGTACGTTTTAAAAAATAAACAATGTTGGGGTTAAAAAAGCAAAACAAATTTAAAAATAGTTAACTGTAGGGGGACCCGTTTATTTAGAGTATTTACGGTATATCAGATTCTACCCCGTTTTGGTCACTGGAGCTGGGCAAAAATAGTCTCTTTACGCTTTTTTGATCCTGAACCTTGCTCGGAATCATGTCTAAGGTAAGGGAGTGCGCGCATCTCTAATCCATCAAGCCCCCTGCGCCCCCGAAGGGTGGCCTGGGGCTGAGATGCGCACACCCACATACCTTAGACACAAATCACTAGAAAGTGACTCTGGATGCATGGAGGGGGCTTGGGGTTGAGATGCGCACACCCACATACCTTAGACACAAATCACTCGAAAGTGACTCTGGATGCATAAAACATGTATATGCATACCAGAGTTTCTTTATGCTGTATGCCCCATTTAACAAAACTGTTCAAATTCTATCTTTTTCGGTATTTTGGAGGTATCCACGTACCCCTTTCTGGTGTTTTACATTGGTCCCCAAGGCAAAAAGTCGAATTGTGGTCGAAAAAATTTTCCCCAAAAAATCAGTTTTTCATGCAGAAAAGTGTCACAAAACAGCTTTTTTATCGCTTTTAGCAAATCAAAATTACTTAGAAGACATTTCAACACTATTATCACATGGGTAAAAAACCAGCCCTCCGAACCGAATAAGTGCCAAAAAAGTTGCAAACAAGTTAGGAAAGAATAGCTGAGAGATATGCAAACCTTGTCAGTTTCAATATAAGACTGATTAAAACTAGTACACCGTATTTCGGAACTAATGCTGTTGGCGGCTCCCCTGATGGTCAATTTATTTTCCAAATTTTATTTTCTCAAAACACCTCTGTGTGGTGATTTTTTCACACTAACACAACTGAATTAAAAAAATTTACCTAAAACTCTTGATAAAAAGCGTTAAAAGAGTTTTTTGCCCACTTTCAGCAGCCAAAAAATTAGAATACTCCCATATAAGATAGTTAACTTTGCTTTCCAAAGGCAAAAAGTTGACCTCAAGGGGACCACAGCATTAGTTGCCGTATTTCCTCTAATAAGACCCCATGGGGAACTTTTTTTTCAAAGCCCCAAAATGAGAAAAAAATTAACTAAAATTGAAAAAGCAGAATACCTAGAGCTCGTGGCAGCTTTGTAAAAGGGTATAGGAGGTATAGGTCTTTGAAAACAACAATTGGCCTCGGAGGAAATACGATAGTTGGGTAGGGAGAATTTTTCCGAACCGAAATCCGACATTTTTTCAGTCTTCAATGTGGTCCTGTTAAGCTTTCTAGTTTGCTTTTTCGGCTAACTGTGTTTGCCGAAAAAACTGCCTTGGTCCCGCATGCTGATTTTTTGGCATGTACTAAAAAGGCGCAAGGCCAGCGTAGGTTAAGACAAACACACACTCATTCTTACAGTTAGAGAACATGTTTCAGCCAATCCTAGCGTGCGCTGGCCTAACTTGCGCTCAGCACTTTTCTTAAATTTAAAAAAACGCACCTGGATTTCTGAAAATCTGTTTTTCTCAAAACTACAGGGTTCGCCATCCTTGTCGGACTTTTTGTTTTGCTCATAACTTTTTGAATTTATTATGTTTTGATGAGATCTTTTTTTATTCGATAGAGGACACCATAGGCAATCGAATGACACCAAACATGCATATTAACATTTATTGAAACATCAACAAAAACAGCAGACAAAATCAACAACGAAAACCCAACAAATTTTCATTCAATATTCCCATATTCTTGTTCGACGCTTCTTCCTTGAACTTCGATGCATCGTTGAAGGCGACGGCCATAGCTGTTCATTGCACGTTGGACCATGTCAGGCGGCAGTTCTTGAAATGCTCGGACGATTCGTTGCTTCAGTTCCTCGAGATCGGCAGGCTGCGTTCGGTAGACTTGATCCTTTATCCATCCCCAGAGAAAGAAGTCGCACGGTGAGATCAGGCGAATACGGCGGCCAAGCATAAGGAGCAGGACGATTTGCTGAACTTCTTCCCATCCACCGGTTTCGGAACTTGCGGTTTAGCCAATGGAAGACGTCCAGATGATAATGAGGCGGCGCTCCATCCTGCATGAAGATCATTCGATTTGCTGCATTTTCCGGCCACTGTTGCACGATCGGTAAGAATTGACGAATCGTCCGAGCATTTCAAGAACTGCCGCCTGACATGGTCCAACGTGCAATGAACAGCTATGGCCGTCGCCTTCAACGATGCATCGAAGTTCAAGGAAGAGCGTCGAACAGAATATGGGAATATTGAATGAATTTGTTGGAATTTTGATTGCTGTTTTGTTGATGTTTCAATAAATGTTAATATGCATGTTTGGTCACCATTGCCCTGGTGTCCTCTATCGCAAAAAAGATCTCATCAAAACATAATAAATTCAAAAAGTTATGAGCAAAACAAAAAGTCCGACAAAGATGGCGAACCCTGTATGTATAACTGGCGCTTTAAACCTTCTTATCTATTATATTTGTTTTCGAATAGAAAAAGCCAGCCACCACTAAAACACCTGTAACTATGCTCACTGCCGGTTAACAATGGTGCATAACAAAAAATATTATAATAGAGTCCACATAGAAAATACTGACCCTAATTTATATAATACCTCCAACCCCCAAACTTAAGTAAAGAGCACCCAAATATATGTTTCCAGACCCCAGAAAAAGTGCGTAAAACACTTATTAGTCACAACTTCCATACGCTACCCCTAAGCCTTAAGTAAAGAGCACCCAAATATATGTTCCAGACCCCAGAAAAAGTGCGTAAAACACTTATTAGTCACAACTTCCATACGCTGGCCTACCCTAAGCCTTAAGTAAAGAGCACCCAAATATATGTTCAGACCCCAGAAAAAGTACGTAAAACACTTATTAGTCACAACTTCCATACGCTGGCCTACCCTAAGCCTTAAGTAAAGAGCACCCAAATATATGTTCCAGACCCCAGAAAAGTGCGTAAAACACTTATTAGTCACAACTTCCATACGCTGGCCTACCCTAATTCTAAGCCTTAAGTAAAGAGCACCCAATATATGTTCCAGACCCCAGAAAAAGTGCGTAAAACACTTATTAGTCACAACTTCCATACGCTGGCCTACCCTAAGCCTTAAGTAAAGAGCACCCAAATATATGTTCCAGACCCCAGAAAAGTGCGTAAAACACTTATTAGTCACAACTTCCATACGCTGGCCTACCCCTAAGCCTTAAGTAAAGAGCACCCAAATATATGTTCCAGACCCCAGAAAAAGTGCGTAAAACACTTATTAGTCACAACTTCCATACGCTGGCCTACCCCTAAGCCTTAAGTAAAGAGCACCCAAATATATGTTCCAGACCCCAGAAAAAGTGCGTAAAACACTTATTAGTCACAACTTCCATACGCTGGCCTAATTCTAAGCCTTAGTAAAGAGCACCCAAATATATGTTCCAGACCCCAGAAAAGTGCGTAAAACACTTATTAGTCACAACTTCCATACGCTGGCCTACCCCTAAGCTTAAGGGCTAAGCCTAAACTTGTTGTTCCAAAGGGTAGTTACAACGATTTTTAGAAGGTCTGATTTTGGGGGGTATTCTATACTAGCGCCAAAATACCTATAAGTAATTGGAATTTCACAAAAGACAGAATAATTAATAACTTTCTTACAAAAACTAATCCCTCTTTTACCACAAGTGAAAAGCAAAAGATCAATAACATCAATGTCCCCCACATCAAGCTGCAACTGCTGGTCAAACCTGCTGCTAGTGCAAAAACTGTGAAAGAACAAGCCAAACAGTCAGTCATGAAATAGCTGGGAGTGGAAGGAAAAAGGCAAAGTAGTGCATGCATCAGGGAAACAGGCATGTACACACACACCACACATAATTACTACTACTGCTCCTACCCACTGTCCCTGTCTGTATGTCTGGATGAGTGGACAAAAGAAAAACAGATAGAAAAGGAAAAGGCAGAGCTGTGGGTAATGGTCGGTGCTCCCCACCGCCTAACTGGGCGAGCCAACTGTCATTACTACAATGGCATGGACAGGGCAGACACACACAGTTGGTAAGGGGGTGTGTGTGCCTGTTATCATGCTACTTGGAAGGCAGATGACCTGAAGCTAGAAAACTAGCTGAATGCATTTAGTTACGGTCCATGGTTTGCTTACAGCAAAATCAATGGAGCACATGGTCCAAGTCAATTTTTCAGCTTGTTGTCTGTGCTATCCAGGTTTTAACTAAACTACAGTCGAACCTCGATATAACGATACTCCAAAAAGATGGCCATGGGTCTGGCCATGGGTTTTGAAGCCTTTCGATAGTTGTCTTTGGCTGGTGTAGTCTAAAACATTGCGAGGATTCCGATTTTGCCGATCTTTTTCCAAAAACTAAATAATTTTGCCTCTAAAAAAGCAAAACGTCGATATAACGACACTTTTTCTTATTATATCGAGGTTTTGCTTTTTAGAGGCAAAATTATTGGAAAAAAGATCGATCTATCAAAAAACCTCAAAAATCAAAGGTAAAAAAGTGTCGGACCCAAGGCGGGAACGAACTTGAGGGGATGCTGGGTTATCGGGTAGAGCGTCGACTATAATATTTTCGGAAACAATGGTTTGGCCCTTCTGTCGCTTGTCTTGACAAGAAAACTTTTTGAATCGAGAAAAAACTCTTTAGCAACAACTGTGCGTCAGAAAGAAATTTCGCCCCTAAAAAATCTAGAATTCTGCTGTCAAAAATTTTGACTTTTTCTGCTGAAAAATATTGAATTTAAAATTTTTGGACCCTAAGATTTTGGACCCTAGTATGGAATGCCCCCCATATTTTTCTCTTTAAACTTAAGTAAAGTACTCAAATACATGTCCCAAACCCCAAAAAAAAAGTGTCGGACGAACTTTTTGGGGAGTCGTTATATCGAGAGTCGACTGTAAATAAATTTGCTTAGGCGGCTCTATTAATCAATGAGAGCCGACTGTACCCCTGTTAATTTTTCGGCTAAGGGGCACGCCAATGTGCGTTATAATTCAGGATCGCAAAAAATATTCAAATAAAATCCAACGTTTACGCATAAAATATGCTCTATAGCCAATTTTTTTTGCAAAAATTTACCTCAGGCCTTGGTTCCCCAAGGCTAAATGGCTGAAAAAGGTACCTATATACAGGGTGGTCCAAGAAATTTGAACACTTTTAAACCGTCATAACTTTTTGTCCTCGCACGATTTCGAAATTCTGCAAATGCATATCGACTCAGTTTTTGATGACAATGTTTTTGGTATGTAAGGTCAAAACCACGATTTTCGCTTGGTCCCCCCTGTTGTTTGGCTCCTGGTCTGTAGGTGGCCTTTGGATGGGTAAGGCCAAAACAACAGGGGGCTTATAAACTGGGAATTCAATCGTACAATTACATGTAGAAGATGGGACAATGCGGCATCTGCCGCAAAGGCGCCTCTAGTAGACTGCACTATAGGCGTATAATTTGAGGAAAATATTGATCATACAATTATTTTGAAACTACTTACAAAAAAATTCCTCCTCCTTTATTAAAAAAACACATAAACAAGAAAACAGAATAGCACTTCCAATATACTTGCCCCTTGCACAACCTTCAAAATTGACATTCCAAAAGCGTATGCCGATGCACTCCTCCACAATAAGCTTTTTTGTTCTGCTAACAAAAAAATGAGAAAAAAAGTAGCAAACAAAAAGTTATTGGGAAATAAAGAAAGAAATGGACAGATGTGCCTGCCTGCCATCATCGGAAGTGGATCACAACAACAAGGGCAAAACTATTGTGCTGCCAAATGTGACATAGTCAGCCAGACAATGACCATGCTTGAGGCTCGGCATTTGCAGACAGTTGTGAGAACGGCAGGACTTGTAACTTAATTTGCTGTCCCCATGCAATGTCACTCAAAACTGTGTGATTTTTTTCATTAAAGGACCATGCCCGTCTACGTCCACTATTGTCCCCCGAAAAAAAATTTCTTAATCACTCATCTTCTGTACGCATTTTTCAACTTGGTTTCTAACAAAACTTCGACTAAAATTAAATTCTAGGCCGTGTTTTGTTAGAAACCAAGCTGAAAAATCCGTACAGAAGTTCAGTGATCAGCGAGAACATTTTGGATTGGCGGGGGACAATTTAGAACGCACGCACGGCCTTTCAAAACGTAAAAAAAATATGTGTACAAAAATATGAGGTGTGACCCCAACCCAATAAGTACCAGCGCCCGAAAAGGTGCATTTTGAGCTTCAAGCAAATTTTTGTGGGAAATTAAGAAACTCGTCTAATTTGACCAGAAAAATGAGTTCCAGACTTACAATGGTTTCTAGTTTTTACAAGTCCTCGATCAATCAAAGATTTCCTCCCATTTTTAGAGTAGATCCAGGGCTACATTTTGGTATATGAATAGTCACTGAGAATACAATTTTCGATGTTTTCGATACGATTGAAGTTTTATGTAACTTTTTGTCTTATATATGACGTAAAGTCTGTACTTTCGCTTGACCTGTACTCAAAATTTTGTAGGAAAAGTTGAAAATATGATATTTATGACCTAAGTCTACTTTTCGATTTTTCGTTAGATGGGCTTATACAGTCGACTCTCGATATAACGACACCCCAAAAAGTTTGGGTTCTTTTCGGTTATCCGGGGGACCTTTTAAAATTGCTCTAAAAATGCTTTTTTTTTTTTTTTTGATTAGCATAATTTACATTTTTGTCTGTTTGCAAAAAAAATATGTATTACAGTGAGTCTGTGCATTTCTAGCCGCTATGAACTTTAAATCAAAAAGCATTTTTAGAGCAATTTTAAGGTCCCAGATAACTAAAAAAAAAAGTGTTCCCACCTAAGGTCCGACACTTTTTAGCCCGATTTTAGAAGGCTTTTGCCAGTTGTCTTTGGCTGGTCTAGTCCAAAACATCGCAAGGATTCCGATTTTACCAGTCGTTTCTGAAAATCGCAATAGTTTTGCCGAAAAGACCCGCGCCTCTCGATATAACGAACACTTATTTTCACCTTTTTTGAAAATAGCCCTCTTTGCTATGTAAAATGGTGTGACGGAAATCGTTACCAACTACGCCATGCAAACTCGCCTAAAAATCCAAAATGCACATTTTCGGGCGTTTTGAAAGGCCGTGGCACGGGCATGGTCCTTTAAACAGACTTGTAAAAATGAAAAATAAAAGAATATTTTTTGCAAATATACAGTTAACTCTCGATAAATGGACACCCTCCTAAATTCGTCCCCTCCTAGGGTCCGCCACTTTTTGGTCCAATTTTGGAATTTTTCTTTGTTTCTTTGTTCTTTGCCATCAATGTATCCCTGAAAATAGCAAAGATTATGATTTTACCGGTCATGTTTACAAAATATTGCAGTTTTGCCGTTAAGACCCTGGTGGACACCCTATTTCCAAAAATAGGTATCCATTTATTAGAAGTCTCGGGTCTTAATAGCAAAGCTGCAAGATTTTGGAAAAACGACTGGTAAAATCGGAATCCTTGCTATTTTTGGTTCTTTTCTGTTATTCGGGGTCCCTTGTTATAAAGGCTAAAAACTTTTTTCTGTATTAGCAATAAAATACATAAATAAGCGTTTTTAGCCTTTATAACAAGGGACCCTGGATAACAGAAAAGTAGCTCACTTGTTGACTAGACTGGCGAATCAGATTCGGTAGAAGTTTGAGAAAACTGAGGTAAAAAAGTGTTGGACCACAAGGGGAAGGGGGGGAGGAGTTTTCGAACTTGGACAAAGGGGAAAAAATGGTACTTATGCTGTTTGGGTCCGACCTATTAACTTTTTTTAAAGTTTTTTTAAACACCCTATATCGACTCAAAATCGCCTCAGCAGTTCAAAAAAGACATTATTTTTGAGTTCTGGTCTGTAAAAAATCGAGTTTTGGGCATTCTGAAATCTCGACCATATGACTGTTTTACCCTGTTTTTCAACATGGGACTTGGCAAAAAGTACCTCTAAATGCATTTTTGATCTGCGCCCCCGAAGGGTTGCTTGGGGTTGAGATGCGCGCACTCACTTACCTTAGACATAATTCTCGATCAAGACTCTCGATCAAAAATGCATTTAGAGGCACTTTTTGCCCAGCTCCAGTGACCAAAACATGGTAAAACAGGCAAATGGTCGAAATTTCAAAATGCCCAAAACTCGATTTTTTACAGACTAGAACTTAAAAATAATGTCTTTTTTAAACTCCTGAGGCGATTTTGAGTCGATATAGGATGTTTAAAAACACTTTTAAAAAAAGTTGATTGGTCGGACCCCGAACAGCATAAGTACGGAAAAAAGCGTACTTATTTTTAAACTTTTGAAATGCTGGTTATTTTTGTAAAATTTAGAAAAAATGGAAAAACTAGAGTGGGACCTTAGTGAATAACTGCCATTTCGGCACAATTGGCCCAACTTTTATTATTGTTGCATCTAGAAAAGTAATAGCCTGTGATTATTGACTAGAGAAGAAGAAGACCAGATGCCCAGCAGTACCCCCAGATCAATGGGAAGTGCCGCCAAGGTCCCTTTTTCCGAAACATGTGCTTTTAATGGTAGAAGGAAGAAGAAAAGTAATTATGTAAGCATGTGCTTGGAAAATAAATCCACCTTTTATTCCACACTCATTTGTGCCAGGGCAATTAGAGGCTGGATTTAGGCAGGATGAAACTAGACCCTGGGCTTTGGAGAAGCTACAGAAATGAAAAAAAAACAGAGAAAAAAAGCAAAAGATTTCGATTCAGGGCTTTTTCAACAAACCTAAATTAAAACTATCAACTATAAATAAAATATAAACTACTGAATTGACTAGTTAAATGAAATCAAAAATCGACTAGATGAAAATTGACTATATGAGCAATGACTATCTGACAAAACCAATTGACTATGAAAATGGACTTTAACCGCTAATTGATCTTTTGTGCCCAAAAACTTTTGCCGGCACTTTTTGGCGTAGAAAAAGGTCTATAACTAGTTGTCAAAAATTTAATTTAAAAAAAACACAATGCCAAAAAATTTTATTTGAAAAACACAATGCCACAAAATTTTATTTTAAAAAACCGACAGTTTTATGACACAACCTGATGTTTTGCTTGGCACTTTTTGTAAGTTTTTCAGGCATTCTAAAATAGATACATTTAATAAAGGTTTGATAAAAAAAAAGTAGTACAGTCAAACCTCAAACGAATCCCCTGGGAACCGGAAAAAAAGTTCGTTAAATCGGGGGTTGACTGTATTATCATTTTTCTAAAAAATTTCAAAAATTCATGCAAAGTAAACTGATTTTGGAATAGCTGAAGCCAAAATAAAATTACAAAAAATTTAAATTCAATAGATTCCAAGCTAGTGGTCATTAATACGCACAAAGTTGGTGGCTCTATGCCCATTGCCCTGCCAAATGACCCCTATGTGTTTGTGTTTCAGCTCAACCTGTCCTATATAGCAACCCACAAACTCCACCCTCCCCCCTCAATCAGCCCACCTCAAGTGACCCCCTCCCCACTCCATAGGTCGTGATGGTTATGAAGGGTGGAAAAACAATAATTTAGTCTCAGGCTAATTTAGCAACAGCAAAAACACTTGTACAAAGCGTCGGTATGACAATGGTGTTCCCAAGGTGTGGTTGTGGGTTGGGAATCGCCCTCAGGCTACCACTTAACATTTCGCGCATTTCTAGCAAGTTGTTTGTGGTGCCGACAAAGCATAGCCGCCAAGGGGGGGGAGTGACAGCAGGCTATACATTATATTCTGGCTCACAACAAAGTTGAGAAATTTGTTAGGAATATGGGAGTCTTATAAATGTGATTCCTGGTCTAATTTGAAAATATTTTTAATTAGTCAATTTACTGTAAAAGAAAAAATCGATCTGGGTCGGTTTTTTTAACCCATCAAAAACCGTGAAAAATACAAGATGAGTTGCAAAAACTTCAAAATTTTTTGAATACCCGCCTTTTTACCTTTCTTCAATTATTTCAATCAAATTTTAACTTCAGAATGGATCAAGAATGGTGCAGTTTTTACAACTCACGCTGCACATCAGCATTTTCGGTGTAAAACAGGGATATCGAAACAAAAATGAAAATCGAAACTCAGAGATTTTCAAAATCGAAAGAGAAAAAGAACCGAAAATCGAAAAAAATTCTTAAAAAATGGCTAAAGTACAGAATCCTTACGTTATCCAAAATCGCCCAAAATCATCTTTTTTCAACGTTTTAGCATCTGATTCATGCTTAAAACATGTTTTTAAGTGGCGGTCGACAATTTTTGGTAAAAAAATTTTGCCCAAAATTTGACTTTCTGCCTTGGTCCTCCAACCACCAGAAAAGGGTACGTGGATAGCTTAAACAGGTGGAATTTGAACAAATTTTTGTTAGGTGGAGCATACCACTTGAAGAAACTCTGGTATGCATGCTCTTTTCATGCATCCAGAGCCACTTTCGAGTGATTCGTGTCTACGGTATGTGGGTTCTAACTCTCAGTGCTCCAGCCAAAAAATTCTCTGAGATCCTCAAAGTTAAAGAGGTTGCTTTTAAAAATTTGTATGTAGGGTTTCACTTATTAGGTGAGGCCTAAAGATGTGGTCTTACACTATCTTATGTCACTTTCTCATGGTAAGGCAGAGTTCAAATATTGGTTTGGTTGTCATATGTAACAGACCATATTTATGTATGGGTTGCAAAATTTTCATAAATGAGAATTGGCACTCAATTAATTGCTGGGTTTGAAAATCGAAATTTTGGCTACACAATTTACGATTCGGAACCCATCGGTTAATTGATAAATGATTATATCGCGAAAATTTCGAATTTCAATTTCAAATTGAAATTTCAATTTCAATAGTCGTAAATTTCAATGGTTTTCAAATTTCAATAGTCGTTGATATAGAATCTTAACTCCGAAGATTGATGGGTTTCAAATCGTAAATTGTGTAGTCAAAATTTCGATTTTCAAACCCAGCAATTAATTGAGTGCCAATTCTCATTTATGAAAAATTTTGCAACCCATACATAAATATGGTCTGTTACGTATAACCACCAACGAACTTATGGACCAACCCAATAACATAACACAGGGATGGAAATGGCACTTTTTAAAAATATCCGTAATTTTAGAGACAACTAACCCTAAACTTTTTTTTAAATTTGACATGAAAGACTTGTTTGACTTGGGCAAGCTACTGCTCATTTTGATGTTAGTGAGATGAGTTGCAAAATGAGGGTAACTTACCTAAAGTATTCGAAAAAGGGGTCAAAACACAATGCCACAAACACATTTTTAATTTTGACTATTACCCCATATAGGCTCTAGGTAAATTCGCCGACAGGTAAATTCGCCGACAGGTAAATTCGCAGACAGGTAAATTCGCCGACAAGTCTTGAATTTTTTACTTTGATTTTTATAATATTATGATTACAGTATTTCCTCTAATCACCCGCTCTAATAAACGCACCCATCTAATTAACGCACCCCTCCATTTTTGACTGGGATTTCAGAGTTAAGGCCATTTTAATTGAAAATTTTAGAATTTTGTGGGGTTGAAAAATACGCACCCTTCTAATGAACGCACTGTACGCTCCCATCTTTTGCTCTGCCATTTTTAACTCAAGACGCAATCCCTTAATAAGTTTCCAGATGGTCGGATGAAAAGAAGCCATAGTTCTATGCATCTGACCATTGAAAGTCTCCATTCCATTGCTTGTCGTTGGCTCATCGGTCTCAAGAATGCCTCGTAAATTCCACATAGCATGATCGTACCCGTAAATAAAATAAATTGTCTGCGAAAAGACCTAGCGCTACTGCAGATATTAAATTCACTTGTTTCCTGAATTCTCGATCAGCATCGTAGAGGTCCTTGTAGCCCTTTGTGCAGACATTGCGATAGAGGGCTTGCTGTTTGTGAAAGAAGAAAGTCCTTAATTCAATTGCTTTTTTCTTAGACTTTTCATCAGCAACAAAAACTTTCTGAAAAACGATATTATATTGATAGAATATAATAAAATCACCTTGAATGCATTGGCTTCGGCTTTTTCAAAGTCCAGTGCTATGCTTGTGGGGCTGAGTTTAGGTCGAATCTCCAGCAGTCTTCTGAGCACAAATTCATAGCCTGACTCAATCGACGGTTGAGCAAGGTGAACACCACAGGAACATATGTGTGGGAAAGACGTACATAGAGAATCCACAGCTGATCAAAGAGCAAAGGAACGACTTCGAAAGTGCCATCACATCCCCACTTCGGCACTTGCTCTAAATAGTCTAGGCACTTGTTTGATGAGAATATTAACACGCGCTCTTCACCGTTCCAGCCATCGTACTTCAGAAACTCTTCATTTCCAGCCATTTTGAACGAATTTAGAGTCTCGAAACAACACAAAAAAGTAAGACGTAAAATCCAGATGCTGAGAATTAATCACAACCACTAGTTCCCGTAGGTTCTTCGGATTTGATGGCTCCTGTTTTGCTTCATGTCTGATGTTGCGAATATTCCTTGCCAGCAATGATCGGCGGATGAAAGGCTGCGCTTCTTCAAAAATGGAGCTGATTGAGATTCCAATGATTTTTCTCGGCAGATCTTCGCACTCCATCGCTTTTTCTTGGACTATTCGTAGCAAACGCTTCAGCTCAACGCGATTCCAATCGAGCAAATGATTGTGAGCAGCACTGTCGAAATATTCCCATTGAAAGTGACCGCTTTACCTATAAAAGATAGCAATACAACCAGAAGACTTAAGTACTTTCAATTTTACCAGGGCATTTTGACCCCTTGTCTCCATCAGCACCAGCTTCCTTCGATACACGCAACACCAGTAAGTTCGGTCTCCTCTCAGCTTCATTTTCCAGTAGAGATGGCCATGATTGTTTTTTAGCATCTCCTTGTTCTTTTCTGACTTCTGCAGCTTGTACTTAGCCATTGATCTAAGAAAAATCAGTAATGAGTAGCATGAAACGTTGCACAAAAAACAAATATTATTAGACCAGAAAAAACTAGGCGCAAATTTGCGTTACGTGAAGTGAAGTAATTTGTAAATGAGGACTATAGATGGACTTTTATTGATACAAAATTTTAGAAAAAACAGTCAAAAATTCAAGAGTTGTCGGTGAATTTACCGTTTCTCCCCATATACAGTCGACTCTCAACAGTTCGTCGCCTAGGTCCGACCTTTTAGCCCGATTTCAGAAGGCTTTTGCCAGTTGTCTTTGGCTGGTCTAGTCCAAAACATCGCAAGGATTCCGGTTTTACCAACCGTTTCTGAAAATTGCAATAGTTTTGCCGAAAAAACCCTCGCCCCTCGATATAATGCACACCACTTTTGAAAATAGGTGCCGAGAGGCGACTGTACGGTAAGATGTAAATTTTAGAAAATGTATTTTTTTTTAAATTTTTGTTTCCATAATTGGTCTAACGTAACTAGTGCCATATCCGCTTCCACCTCTCCAACTTAAAAGTTTATCGGCAGTCCAAGAAAAAAACCGAACCCGCGAGTAGTGCATTACAACAAGCAATAAAACACAAAATATTAGATCTTTTTACTGCGCTAAAACAGCGAAAAATAGCCATAAAGTATTTGAAGGATGGGGAAAGAGAAGTTAGGGGTTGCTCATATTCTGGCGGAAGTGCTAGCCATCAAAGCCATGGCTCACAATTAATGGGAAGGGGGCAGCCACACACTCATCCACATCAACGACTGGCACAATGACCCACAAGTCACCCACCCTCACCCACAAATAACGGAATGCGCGAATTATTCAACAGTTACAAAAAGTTATTATGCAATTTGGAAAGTCGGCTCTGTATGTGTTGGCACCCAGCTTAAAAATTTTGCCTTGGTCCCCCTATTGTTGTTTTCTTTGCAAATTTTTTTCTTCCAAAAGTCTCAAAACCATACTTTTTAATCATTTTAATGCACAAAAAATTTTCGGTACGAAAAATATTTTAACTTGGCCCTATAGTTAATTCGAAAAGAGGGTCAAAAACAATGCCACAAACATATTTTTAATTTTGACAATTACACCACATACCAGGCAGGGTGGTGATTTTTAGTAAAGAGGGTATGCGATCACAAAAGAGGGCATTTACAAGTAAAACTTTTGAAAAGAGGCATCATGAATATTTCTACTATAACACAAACTAGTTTAACATATGAAAAATTGCACAAAAACGACACTTTCAGAATTTTTATTTCACTGAGACAAAACAATCGGGGCATATAACATTAAAACTAACTTTTTACTCGATTTGCAATTTTCTGCCCTTTTTGTCAAATAGAAGGGGCGAAAATTTCAAAGAGGGCATTGCCCTCTGTTGCCCTGTACCAGGTCACCTCGTATATAACGGACCTACAAAAGTTCGTTCCCGCCTAGGGTTTAACACTTTTTAGCCGATTTTTAGAAGGCTTTGCCAGTTGTCTTTGGCTGGTCTAGTCCAAAACATCGCAAGGATTCCGGTTTTACCAATCGTTTCTGAAAATTGCAGTAGTTTTGCCGAATGACCCGCGCCCCTCGATATGACGCACCATTTTTTGAAAATAGGTGCCGAGAGGGTTTTAAGCAGGTTGCCATCTCTGATTTGCAAAAAGAGACATGAGCCTTTGAAAAATGCATTTAATGTAAAATTTTCACGAAAAAAGGCATTTGTATGTAAAAAATTTTCTCGAAAAAAAAAGATCGAACAAAAATGCCTGTTTTATTCTCAGGAAAAAAGGCGTAGCATCCAAAAAAGACAAAATGGAAACCCTACAAGCTATTTTTTGATTTTTTTCCTGAATTTCAGAAATATATAAAGAAAAAATGTTTCAGTCCGTCATAACATATCCTAGCCTACCCTTGCCTAAGTCTAAATATAGAAAAAAAATGGTCAAAAAAGTTAGGTTGAGGATTCAAGGCAAAATATTTTGCATACCAGAAAATATTTGTGCATATAAAGAAATGGTTTTGGAGACTTTCGGAAGAAAATTTTTGGCAAAAAAATAACCAAGGGAACAAGGCAAATTTTTGTGCTTGTTGCGAACACATGTAAAGCCGAAAAATCAATTTAGATTCCAAGAATAGGCTTTTCAGATGGTAAAAAATACAAAAGTGGTCGCTGCAACAGCAGATACACATATATTTGGGGGTCTGGCAAACAATGACCAGCCATATCACCCTCTTTACCTCCATTTCTTTGAGGTTTAGCCGACAATAGCAGGGAATATGTAATGGAATCCAGTGGCCCAAGGTCAAAGGCTATTCATTACAAATTCTTCTTCTATTTTTTGGCATTCTTCTCTTTTGCT
>JAMRYI010000863.1:0-65777 GCA_029231635.1 Ditylenchus weischeri | reverse complement strand
AAATAACTAGGTGTATCACAAAAACCGATGCTATATCTTTGGATGAAAATTTTCAGGGTATTTCATACCTTTGATTTAATTGTTGTACCGGGTGTATCAAAAGTTCGAACTCACTTTTTTAAATGCTTATCTTTTGTCTTTAAGATTAAGATAAATCTTATCTTTTGATATGATTTTGTAGCCCTAAGTCTCCTCTTTCATTTGGTGTATCATTGTTTCAAAAAGCTTCTCATGAGCCTACGAAACACAAGACTGGATCAAGGACAATTTTCCGGACGCCATCACTGTGGATCCTCATTGGACAAAGCCAATTGGTCAGTGGCCGCCCAACTCCTAGTTGACTGTCATGGACTATTTTTGTGTGGCCTTACCTTGCGTCAAAGGCCTGCTCTAAACCACACAAAACGATCGCAGAGATTGAAAGGCTTCGTTGGTGAAAGTAGGATCAATTCCACAAGAAATGATTCAAAGAAGGCCATCGATAATTTTCCAAAAGACTGAAGAAGTGTGTTGAGGCTGTTGGCGGTCATTTTGTTGAATAAAATTTACGTTTGATACCTTGTTGGAAAGAGGACACTTAGGGCTACAAAATGTTAAATATTTGTTGATGTCTACACTGTTTTAAGAAAAACTCAAATCTTAAAAGTGAGTTCGAACTTTTGAGACACCCGGTATCACTTTTTGTGAGATGTCGTCTCCAAGGTTTGATTTTGGTGTGAATTTATGAATGCTCTACAAGAATAACGCGACCCTAATAAAACGCAACCCTTAGTATAGCGCCCCTGGAGGACTCACAAATTTCAGTCGAAAAATTTTTAATCGAAAAATGAACACACTAAAATTTACGGCCAAAGCCACTTTCACTGTACGTAATTATCATGTTCATTGAGTGTTGGGCTCCAAAAATAAATATGTTTAAAGAGGCATACCAATGCGGTACATTAAAAAAGCGGGGGAGAAATTTCTTCCTTTCTTAAAAATATTCTTAAAGGTTTCTACCTGATACGGCGAAAATTTTCTGCATTTTTTATAAGTACACAAGTTCAAAAATATCAGATTGACTCAAAACAAGTGAAAACTAATTTGCACTGTAACGCGCTGATATGCCTGTTTAAGTAAAAGACATTTTCACATAAAGGCCATTTAGAATTGATATCCCAAAAACATATATTTTTGAACATGAATCGCTGCTCTACATTTAAAATACTTGAGACCTGTTTTCTGCAATTTTGAACCAGATCCTGTTACCTCGATATTTTCACCCCAATTTTTTTGCCTATCGTGTGAAGAAAGTCTGCCTGTGATAGTTTAAGCAAAAGAGTCATATTATAAAATCGATCTTATACGGAAGATTACGCGTTTTGAAAAAGAATGTGGTAGCGATTACCAAAAAATAGGAAAGCTTTTATTTTTCAGTACTCAACATCATTTTTTCGTACTTTTTTCAAAGTACAATATGTCATTCGACGCAAAAATTTCAGGGCCTTCTACCTGTAACAAAAGATACCACTACTTAGTGTAAATATTTTCAAAAAATTGATTTATAAGCTACTAAAAAGTCTTAAAAATGTTTTGGTCGATATAAGAAGTCCTTCACAGAAAATTTTCAGTTAAGCCTCAAACTTTTAGTCTGAAGCAAAAAAGAAGTTTAAAGAAAAGAATGACTCAGGAAGCTTTAAAGGTGAAAAAAACCACTCTCGAAATTTAAAAGTTGCTAGCACTTTTTTCGCCTAGTTCTTGCATTACTAGGTTGGTTGGCGCCTTACAGGTGTCTTATTACAAAATCAGTATGTCAATTGTTATGACACCATATGAAGAAGCTAAGATTTTTGCTTGAGTGTTCCCATATTGGGTAAAAATCTTTAAAAATTTTAATGGCTCCCACCTGTCTGAAAAAATAATTTTGTGCAATCAAGAATGTTGAAATAGCGGTCGTGAGGCCGGTAGCGAGTCGTCACATTCTGCCTTAACCCTAGGTGTAGCTTCCTTTGTAGCCATTAACATGACTCGCAGCACAGTGGCTAACTCACTATGTGCTTGATTCTCATGTAAGTAATGTTAACCGTCCATCCTTTTCACTAAGAATTAATCTCCTTTTCTGGAAGGCATGGGTTTATTTTGGATGCCCTCTGGAGGGTTGCTCTAATAGAGGGGGTTGCTCTTATAGGTGCGCTGGCTTTATTAGAGGAAATACGTCATTATGTAAAGCAAAAAAAAGTGACTTGGGTATCTCGGTGGTAGAGTCCCTCTATTAGTGTCCCTCTATTAGAGCTTTACCCAGCACTAAAAAGGACTTGCAAAAAAAAATCAGAGAACATTAAAATTTTGTTTGAATTTGAAGTTATATTGAAACCAAAAGAAAATCTGCTTTTCGAACTGGACATCCGAGTTTTTCATTTTTTTCATTGCCATATTTGCTGTGTGGTCGGTAGTTACTTTGCATCATGGATATCATCGCTAACTACGAGGTGGTACGAGCAGGTGCACGGGAGCCATTGAAAAATTTTGAAAGCCTTTTTTACCCAGTCAATTTCTGCTATGTTTTGCAAACCTACGTCAGATATCTAGCCGGAACACTCAAGCATAACATCTTAGCTTTCTTTATATGGTGTCATAACAATTGACATACTGATTTTGTAATAAGACGCCTGTAGGCACCAACCAACCTAGTAATGCAAATGTGCAAGAAGTAGGCGAAAAAAGTGTTAGCAACTTTTAAATTTTTTAAGGAGTATGTTTTTTTCAATTTTATGTAGCTTCCCCGAGTCATTCTTTTCTTTAAACTTCTTTTTTGCTTCAGACTAAAAGTTTGAGGCTTAACTGAAAATTTTCTGTGAAGGACTTCTTATGTCGACCAAAACATTTTTAAGACTTTTTAGTAGCTTATAAATCAATTTTTTGAAAATATTTACACTAAGTAGTGGTATCTTTTGTTACAGGTAGAAGGCCCTGAAATTTTTGAGTCGAATGACATATTGTACTTTGAATTGCACTCATGTTTGGAGGTCCGATTTTGTGATATTCGTGCTCAGCAGAGTTCTAAACCACATATAGCAACCTTTATTACAGTCGGAATTTCCGTGTTAAGTATGATCCAAAAAAGTTTCTAATTTTGATGCGGTTGAAAAATATTCATACCTGGAAGATTATTTGAAGTCTTACGGCATTTAAATAGATTGAGTAAATTCAAATCAACTTTGAAATTTCTAGTTTATTACGCCAACACTAATAATCAAAGACGTATAACGCAAGGTTCAACCTCTTCTAAGCGTGCTGACGTTTGTTTTTAAAAAAAAAAAAATAAAATATATTTTTGTTATTTAGTATGGACAATTAACCCCCTTCACTGCTCCTCCAAGTAAGTTAATGAGTAAAAATTTTTTTTCTTTTGGAGCAGTATATGAATAAAAATAAATTTTTGACAAATGATGCCTTCAGTGCCGAAATAGAGCTTTAAGGTTGGTAGCAGTGTAACGCACTCGTACTCGTACTTCGTAGTCGCATCGTACTTGTACTACGAGTACGAGGACGAGGAGTTTGAAAAAGCAGGTACGAGTACGAGTACGAGGATCTGTAAAAAGCAAGTACAGTACGGAGGCAAGTACAGTACGACCATAAGTACAACAGTTTTGAACAAAATATGTTTTATCTCAGTTATATGCGAAATACGAGTACGATTACGAATACGAGCAAAAAGCTCGTACTACGAGTACGAATACGAGTACGAGAGGCTAGTACGAGTACGACCATAAGTACGAACAGTTTTTAGTTTTAAAAATATGTTTTATCTCAGTTATATGCGAAATACGAGTACGATTACGAATACGAGCAAAAAGCTCGTACTACGAGAATACGAGCATACAGTACGAATACGAAATTTTTACCATGATACGAGTACGAGGTACGAGGTCCTAAATTAGGCAGTACGAAGTACGAGTACGAGCAAATCACAAAATTCGTTACACTGGTTGGTAGCATGCCTTCAACTTCAATTATGGCGAACAAAAGTAGTATATAAGATTTAAGTTTACGTAGTTGGGCACCCAGTCTGCAATTGGATTGGTAAAAACATCGCAAAGTTCAGATATCCGGATTTTTTAGACAACAGGGGATCAAGGCAAATTTAGAAAATTTTGACCAAAAATTTTTTTTGAGCTAGACATGCCAAAAAAATTCTTATGAAATTCTGAGTCGATCTGCGTTTACAGAATTTCGAAATCGTGTCAGAACAAAAAGTTACGGCCAAAGGAAAAGGTGCGAAAAAATTAGCCCACCCGGTAGTTGCAAAAAATGAAAATTTTGTCAATTTTATTGCGAAAAAAATTTCATATAACTTTTTTCTTTGTACAGGGTGCCCCACGAATTTTTTTATTTTTATTTTTGGATTTTCGTTAAATTTTTTCAAACATTTTTATACATGTTTGGTTTCATTAGAATGCTCAAAGAAAAGCTATTTTTTGGTGTAAAACACTTATACAAATGTTAATTATAGGTTAAAAAAAAGACCTTTTAAAATTAGGGATTAATTTAAAAAATTGAACTTTTTATCGTTGCTTTTTTTTTTATTTTTACGTAAAAAAGCCAATAAACAATTAACTGAATTTCAACATACCGTGTTTATTCTAATAGAGCGGTAGTTTCTATTTGAACGGCAGTCTCTAATAAGCGGCAGGGGTCGAGAGTGGTCAAAAAATAGAGCGGCAGTCTCTAATAGAGCGGCAAGGGTCAAAGAGGAGGTTAACTAATAGAACTTTTCTAGATCGTTCTTATAAATAAGCGCGTTTATAAGTCTTTTCGCAGCTCTTTTGACTTCTGACAATTTTTATTAGCCTGTCTTTTCCTGCTCTTATCTTTTCGCTGAGATAATTTAAGCAATTAAGGTAAAGGAAATGAGCGCAAGTGAGCAAGAGTCCGGAAGCGAGTCAAATGTTGAAAGCCAGGGGTCTCGATCTTCCCGGAAACGTAAAGCCTATTCGCCTGGAAGGTAGCTGGAAGCCGTCGATTATGCCAAAAAAAAAGAATTATCGAAGAATTCTGCCAGTCAAAACTTGGTGTTAGCCGATCAACTGTGCAGGACTGGGTGAAACAGGAACCTGAACTTCGCGAGCTTTGGTTTGATTTTGGTTTTTCAGCTACACTTGTTTCACTCGAACTTCTTTCAGAATTGGATTTAAGAGATTAACTGGAAGAGGAAGACATCTCACCTTCGAAGAGCTTGACATTGAGTTGGCCATGTGGGTTCGTCAGCAGCGTTCCGATAAAAAAAGGTGTCGAGAAGAATCATCCAGCATCAAGCAATGAAGCGAAAGAGAGTTTAAGATCAGATTCTTCAATCAACGGTTCTGGTATAAAACACCTGTTCATTTTAGGCAAGCATCGGTTGGCTACAAAGGTTTTTGAATCATCACAAGTTTCGTTCTCGCCTTCCTACTGAAGTATGTCAAAAACCGCCAGCTAAGTATGAACAGTCTTTGGTCAATTTTGTCATGTGTCTTAGCCAGCTGAGAGAGAACAACAAGTAAGTTTTTTCAAAGTCTCTGAGTTTTAATCTAACTCTTATGCTCCATCAGGTATTTCTATATCATGGCTTGCGATGAAACTGCCGTCTGGCTTGATCCTTCTTGGGGAAAAGGGTGCAAAGGAGGTTTATATTTTTTTAGATCGCTGGAATTCTCATTTTATCTTAATTTTGTAGGTCTCAGTTTTCACAACTGGACATGATAAACTGAGAGTATCTGTGATGCTGGCTGCTCGAAGCGATGGGTTCAAATGTCTTCCATGTGTGCTTCTGCTACGCAAGTGTGTAGATCCAGAGGTTGTTGACATGTTCAAGAAGAAGTTGCATTTAGTTTGTGAAGAAACTACTTGGATGAACGACCTGCTCACCGAAGACTACTTGAAGCGTGTAATCAATCAATTTCCATTCGGCAAAAGACTGCTCGTTTGGGATTCGTTCAGATGCCATATCAGTGAGTCTAATAAAAAGCAGATTAAATACTGTGAGTCGATTCAGCTGTAATGCCCGGTGGATGTACCAAGTTCATCCAGGTTTGACTTTGTTTGTTAAGTGACCTACTGTGATTATTCCATTTTTGCTTAGGCCCCAGATGTCAGCTGGAATGGTCCCTTCAAAGCGAAAATGCGTCAGCTTTATAAAGATCGGATGATGCACGGCTTGAAAGAAGTAACAAAGGGTGGGAATCTGAGAGCTACTTATATGGCTATTTACCTGCAGTGGATCTTCGATGCCTGGAAATCTCTATTCAAAAAAGCTAATTATCAAATCCTTCAAAGCCTGTGGGATTACGAATGCCATCGATGGAAGCGCAGATGGTATAATTCACTGCTTCAAGGAAGAGGTTCCAGTGCCTGGTGGTCGATCCAAGCTACAACAAGCACGTGAAGACAAAGAGTTGGCTGAGATGCTGGAAGAAGTTGATTTAGAAGAAGAGGAAGCAAACATTTTTGTTGATAGTGATGTCTTATTAGTGATGTGATGTTTAAGAATAAATTTTTTTGCCAACTCAAGTCTTTGTAGTAAGATCTCGATTAGTAGTCATGCGCTCAAAAATTCGAGGTCGAAAAATAGAGCGGCAGTCTCTATTAGAACGGCAGTCTCTAATAGAGCGGCAGGGGTCAAGGGGAGTTGAAAAATAGAGCGGCATGCCGCTCTATTAGAATAAATACGGTAGTCTCTTTTATTTTTAAACCCAGCGAAGGCGGCTTTTGTAACTGTCTATGTTTCGATTTATTATGTTTGCCAAAACTGTGTGTTTTGGCAATTTGTTTTCTTTCATTATTTCATCAGCTATTAGTAATTCTTTTTGTCTATAACTATGAGGACTCCAAATCACATTAAAATTTGCTACATCATGCTCAACCATTTTGAAAAAGGATGGACCGCTGCTCAATCATTTCGGGATTTGATTGAGACTGATAAAGAAATAAATATGGGAAAAAGCACTGTCAAGGATTGGTTTGCCCGATTTGCAGAATGCGATACTGATGTCGAGGACACGTCTATGCTATCATACCTATTTTTCAAAAACCGACCCCCGAGTTGCTTAATTTTGTGCCTAGTTCATTGACCTCTTTGTACCCATTTTACTTGAGATAAATAAACGGTTAATAGCTCATTTTATAGGGCAGGAAAAGGTCTTTTAATGGTATATTGAATTATCAAAAATGTCTAAAATTTATCCAATAAAAAGTGGTTTTAAAAGGGTCGGATAATAATGCACCAACCCAATATTTATGACCTATGTCTACTTTTCGATTTCACGTCAAATAGGCCTACAATAAAAAATTTGGATAAAAATTTTAAAAAAAAGTTGTCCATGGGTGGGATTAAACTCGTAGCCTAAGGGAATTAATGTTGACTGGTTAATGGTATATTGAATTAGGAATTAATTAATTTTGACTGGTTTGACGAAAAGCTTTACCAATGCGCCATGCAAACACCTCTGAAAATACAAAATGCGTATTTTCGGATCATTTAAAAACCCGTGTCGACAAATTTGCTCCCATAGCTCTCAAATCTGAATAGAAATTTAACTATTTACTAAGGCTTTGAAGCAGCATACCAGCGCGTTACACAGGAACTTTTTAAATTTGAAAAGGCGACCAGATACATTCAAAAATTAATTAATTATGAAATACAAAGTTGTCTTTTGTAAAAAAACAAAGACTGGAATGGGAAGTTCTGCCGACTTCAGCAATCTACCACTGAGCTACCAAAGTCACTTTAATTTGTTTTTGCTTTACATAATGCCGTATTTCCTCTAATAAAGCCAGCCCTCCTATAAGAGCAACCCCCTCTGATAGAGCCATACTGAAAATAAAACCACCCCTTCTATTAGGGGCATTATTGCCATTTCTATACCATACCATCTTTCTTATTACCCCTTCTATTATTACCATTTTTTTAAAAACATGGTTTTTTTGCAAAAATAATAACCCTTTGGTATGTTTGAAATACAATGCTGTTGCTTAGATTTCTGTTCTTTCGACTGGACACGACAAGCATCAGAGAGAATGCAAACCATTCGTTCTGATGGACCGCAAAAAGCGCAAGGATGTTACGGCGGCTCGAGAGAAATACAAGGCGAAGCTCGAGCTTTGTTGGAAAGGGACAGTGTGGATGAATGACGAATTTACTCTTGACTACTTGGCCATTCTCTCTTCGGTGAAAAGAGTCTGCTTGTGTGGGACTCATTTCGCTGGCATCTCGTCAATCAGAAAAACAAGGAGAACGCCGAGTTGAAAAAGAAGCTTCGCGAGTCCAATCTCCATACTGCTGTGGTTCCAGGAGGATGCACCAAGTTTATCCAAGTTTGTGATTTTGTGTTTGATTTGACTTTTCTTTCGGCTCCTGATGTATCTTGAAATAGACCTTTCAAAACGCACATCCGCAAAAGCTATGAACGATGGATGTCCAACGACGCACAGAAAGAATTCACGAGTGGAGGAAACCCGAAGGCATCTGCAATGGATGTCTACCAACACTGGATCGTGACTCTGCCAAGTCGATCAAAGGTTTGTTTTCTTGATTTCTTTCAAAAAATGAATGCTTCTATCTTAAGACTGTGATCTGTTACAATAGAAGTGAGGACGACCATATTTACTGCTTCAAGCAGCATGGGCCGATTACAGCGGGACAATTTGAGCTGTTGCCAGCACGCAAAGCAATTTGACATGCGGGCGCTGCGGTGAAAGAGTTCATGCAGATCAGGATGAAGAAAATGGATACGCGAGCGATGAATCTCTAGAATTGGACGGGAACTACGCGTTCAGTGCACCAAAGCCTGAGTTCCACGCCTTTTGATGCTTTGTACAGCCAACATCCTTGAAATTTCATTTGTACAGCCAACATCCTTGAAAATTTTATTTAAAATCCAACATCTTCGAAAAATTGTATTTGAAAATGTTTTGTTGTTAGTTCAATAAATTTTGATGCGAGACATCTGAAGTACAGGGTGTCCCAAATTTTCGGGACGCTTCCTTTCGGCCATAAGTTTTAATAATTCTAACCGATTTAACTCAAATTTTTTGCAGTGTACTTCCACTGTTATAGGCTACAGGATAACACTAAACTTGCCGAGAATGTCAGTGATAATCGGTCCCATCCAACAACACACAAAAAGGCCAAAAATCAACAGTTTTCAAAGGACCCTCTCAAAGCAGAGATGAAAAAACCTGTCCAAATTTGAATTTCTTGGCGTTGTGCTTATCGGTTTTTGTTTTTCTTGAAATTATTCTTTTTCCTTCCTGTCCTATCCTCATCATCCTTTTCAGCTATGAGCGACTTCACCATTCAACAGAAGGCCTGGACAGTGATCTGGTATGGTGCAAAATTTCGATCCTTCGATGAGCTCCCACAGGATATGATCGACCGTGCTATCGACGACTACGAGAGGCGGCTACAGAGGCGGCTACACATGTGCATCGAGACAGAAGGCGCCAGTGTTGAAATTTGGTGGATCTCCGTATCTCCGTATATCCGTATCTCCTTTGTTGTTTCCGTAGATTTATTGTTTGCTGAGCTGAATAAAGTTTCTTCCAACATTAGCATCCTGAGCTGTTTCAAGTGCACTCTTGTCGCAGTTTTTCTTATCGCTTTTTGTCGTTTTATGAGATGGGTAAAAAAGATAATGAGTAAAAGAATTCAAAAATAGAGGGGAAGAAGCACAACGCCAAGAAATTCAAATTTGGACAGGTCTTTTCATCTCTGCTTTGAGAGGGTCCTTTGAAAACTGTTGATTTTTGGCCTTTTTGTGTGTTGTTGGTTGGGACCGATTATCACTGACATTCTCGGCAAGTTCAATGTTATCCTGTTGCCTATAACAGTGCGAGTACACTGCAAAAAAT
Organism: Ditylenchus weischeri; assembly: GCA_029231635.1. NCBI lineage: Eukaryota > Metazoa > Nematoda > Chromadorea > Rhabditida > Anguinidae > Ditylenchus > Ditylenchus weischeri. The sequence goes on along the minus strand of JAMRYI010000863.1, from coordinate 55,910 downwards.
TTGAGTTAAATCGGTTAGAAATATCAAAAGTTATAGCCAAAAGGAAGCGTCCCCGAAAATTTGGGACACCCTGTGTACCTCAAGTATAGACCTTTGTTCAAGGCATCAAAAATATAAAGCGACCCCTTCTATAAGAGCCACCCCCCAGAGGGCATCCAAAAAATAAAGCCACTGTGGCTCTATTCGAGGAAATACGGTACTTGTATTTATAATTTTTTTTTAATTCACGTGGTCTCCGTCTTTTTAAGGTTTAAATTGCTTATGTAACCCACTGGTATGCTCTTTAAAGAATTTGTAAAAATTCTAAGCCTAAGTGAATTTCAGAAGTTGTGCCTGCAGGACATCCACATTCAGACGCCGATTCGATTACATGTGACACAGAAAAAATGCATAAAGTTATAGAATCAAATAAAACTTTTTTTGATCAATGCAAGGAAGGAAAGGAAAATGTTTTAAATTTCTTTCACAATATACCACATTATGTTGAAAGCTTTCTGCGGTGCTTTTGTGTCCCGTTGCGAGACGACTTTAAGAAGGAACAACGATGGAATTACACACATCACACACATCACATACATCACAGACACGGACACAATGGAGCAGATGATGCAGCAATCAGACTAACAGAAATCTGTTGTACAGCATTGTTTGAGGCTCTTTTGGCGGTAGCTTCCCATCAAAAGCAACATTGAGTTTCTTTGTTTGTAAGAGATTTTTGGACGGGGGCATACTCGGCAATCGGAAAACTCGAACAGCGGATAATTGAACAGAGAAAAATTCAACAACTGCATATTCGAACAGCGGATAATTCAACAGAGTAATTTTCCACATTCAGATTATTTAACAAAGTAATATTGGTACTTATACGGTTCCCCCCATATCGGAATTTTTTCAAAAACAGGTTTTAACCATTTCTAAGCAATTCTTACACGCTAAAACCGATAAAAACGTTGTTTCCGACCACTTTCCATCAAAAATTTTGACTTTTTTAGATTTTCTACCTGCCTGCCTTCGGCAGGCAACCCACTTCAATAGGAAGCCCCTTTGGGGGTACATGGTCCGGGCCAAGGGCTGACCCTCTATATACTAAGAAATATATATCTTCAAAATATATATCTATATCTCTTGAAAAAAGAGCTGCCTGCTTGCAATGGAGAAGGGGTATGAAAATGATTAAAATTAACATTGCAAGGCTGGCGAAAATAATTTGTGAAATTTTGTTCTTTTGTTAGGGCTTGGAATAATGTTCTTTCTTCTTTTATATATATTTTTCTCCTGGAAAAAAAATAAACAGCTGAGACAACGCATGTATATTTATTTTTATTGGTTAAATTTCCTTGATATATTTCTTGATATATAAAGGGTCAGCCCTTGGCCCGGACAATGTACCCCCAAAGGTTCTTCCTATTGAATTAGGGTGCCTGCCGAAGGCAGGCAGGTAGAAAATCTAAAAAAGTCACTTTTCTTGATGGAAAGTGGTGGGAAACAACGTTTTTATCGGTTTTAGCGTGTAAGAATTGCTTAGAAATGGTTAAAACCTGTTTTTGAAAAAATTCCGATATGGGGGGAACCGTATAAGTACCGTAATATTCAAAAGTCGGATAGTTAAACTTTTGGAAAATTTTGGTTTCATCGGGGAATTAGACCGAGTTCTGACTGTTTTGCGAAAAATTTGGTGAAATGTCCGACTGTTGACTGGCTGTTTCCTCTGTTGAACTATCCGGTTTTTTGAGTTTTCCGATTGTCGAATAAACCCCCGCCGATTTTGACCTTACTTGGACATGACTCCTCTCCTCCACCCCACCCCCCCTAAACTAACTAATTTTCCATTTTTTCAAACATCACATATAGACCACAATTAACTTCAGAAGCTCAAAAAGACATTTTATGAAGTTTTAGTCAATTAGAAATTGAATTTTCGATCTTTGATATATCCAAAACAGAACTCTTTATAAATTCCTGATCAAGGATCTTGCTCGGATTCATGTCGCAGGTAAATTTGTACGCACATATTGCTTGGAGGCTTGCAGGCTTGGCTTAGAGGTGGCTTAGGAGTTTCTATATGTGCTAGGTCTCAGCTAACAAACCAACTAGCATCTCGTTTTTTGAACAAAAGTGCCACCTTTTCTTATCTCTTTTATCCTAATACAGCCCTTTGTCTTTAAAAAATAACATTTACCGTATATTTCCTATTAGACTACCCCCCTTGCGATCAAAATGGCATTGCGTTTTTGACACATTTTTTGAAAACTCCTCCTAGGCAAGTTACCACCCATTTTGTAGCCAGTGAAATGAGCTACAAAATCAGGGTAACTTGCCCGAGAAAAGTTTTCAAAAATGGGTCAAAACACAATGCCACGAACATGATTTTTGAATTTAGGCGGGCCGTCTAATAGGAAATATACGGTAAGTGAGCTCAAAACCTAATGTTTTGAATAAAATTTATTGAACAAAACTCAAAAATACGTTTTTCGAGCTTCTGAGGTCATTTCGAGTTGATATGTGCTGTTAGGAACAGTTACAAAAAAGTTGATTAGGGGGTGGGTAAGAGTGGTGTGAAGTAGCACCAAGTATTTTAATTTTATTTTACTGTTCTACCTTTTCAAGCTGTTTGAAAAAAGTTCAAAGTATAATTTTTGCAAGAATCACCATTTTCATATTATTTTGTTTTTCGAAAAATTTATAAAGAAATTTTGGCGCTATCGGAGTACAGTCGCCCCCCCCAAATGAAATTTTTTTTGAACTTTTTCAAAACACTATTTTAATCATTTTTAAGCATTTCCTACACGTTGAACACGATAAAAAAGGTGTTTTCACCTACATTTTTCTATAAAAAGTCGATTTTTTTTAAATCTGATTTTTGTTTATTGGAACTTGGTAAATCAGATGTTGAAGGTACCTTGGCCCCAAAAAGATGGAATTTGAACATAGTTTTGTTAACTGGGGCCTACCGCATAAAGAAACTCTGGTATGCATACATTTTTATGCATCCAGAGTGACTTTCGAGTGATTTGTGTCTAAGGTATGTGGGTGTGCGCATCTCAACTCCAACCCCCTCCATGCATCCAGAGTCACTTTCGAGTGATTTGTGTCTAAGGTGTGTAGGTGTGCGCATCTCAACCCCAAGAAACCAAGTGGTTAGAAATGCGCGCACTCACTTACCTTAGACATAATTCCGAGCAAGACTCTTGATCAAAAATGCATTTAGAGGCTCTGTTTGCCCAGCTCCAGTGACCAAAACATGGTAAAACAGCCAAATGGTCGAAATTTCAAAATGCCCAAAACTCAATTTTTTATTGACCAGAACACAAAAATAATGTCTTTTTTGAACTCCTGAGGTGATTTTAGGTTGATATAGGGTGTTTGGAAACACATTAAAAAAATTTCATTTGGGGGGTGGCGAGTGGAGGATATACTCCGGTAGGGTCGAAATTTTGAAAACATTTGAATAAGTTTTTTGAATCACTATTCAACAAATAAACATATTTATACTAATTTAGACACCTAAAAGTTAGTAGATTCGACTACGGCTATACTTAAAAATAGCTGTAAATGACAGCTTTTAAATGCCATTATTATTTTTATTCAGTCTTCAGCTACAAATTTATTCTCTTGCAGTGTCAAGCTTTGTGCTTCTATAATTTAATGTAATTTGCAAGTTTAATGAGAAACTGCTTGAATTTTTGGTTTCAAAATTTTGAAAAAAATGTGGTGTGGTGGCAGTTGTAGTGGTTTTTAGTCGAATTTAGCAGAGCTAAGTTATGAATTCTCGCAAATTAAAACTTCTAAATTGCCATTGTCACCAGATTTTTATGATAAAAATAGTATTTTTTTTTACTTTTTCATCAACGACGGTGGTCCTTTATGTTCATTTTTTATGGACTTTTAATTTTTTAAGCACCTAAGAAATAGAAACTGCACTTTAAGATCATTAAGGTGGAGCACTTGTATGCCGTATTCTCTCTAATAGACTGGCACTAATAAAGCGGCAATATCACCCCTTGACACCCAATTAAATTGTTGTCTACAACTTTTAGTTGTTGTCTACTTTTAGAAGTCTTGTGCACTTCAAACTTAAGTGGAAAATTTGCACTACAAGCTTATTTAGAAAAACTAAGAAATCAAATTGATAAATATCCGATTATTTTGAATCAGTGGCACCCCATTTTAATAATTAAGGCATGCCTGATATTTTTTTATACTGCATAACTGGATTTTAAGAGTCCGACATTTTCCGGGGTAAAAAAATCTTCGGAACTTTAAATTTTGCTAGTACAGTCAAACCTCGATAAACCGACACCCCGATAAATCGACACTTCTTTAAACCGACACCCTGATTCAGAACTCACAGAATAAATATCCCTCAATAAACCCCTCAATTTTCGACGAAATTAAGCTAATTCATAATCAAAATCATCTTATTTTCAATAAAATTTTGCTGAAACCCGATTTATGTGCTGTTATTGACTAAATAGCCACTTGTTTTAGTTTGTTCACATAATTTTTTCAAAGTGTCTGCTATATTTGTATTGTTGTCGACGTGAAATTTGTCACTGAAAAGTGCTTGAAGGTAGTGGCACCCAGGTGGTGGTACTCAGTCGGAGGCACCCTGGTAGTGGTACCCAGGTGGTACAATGGCTGATCCGTGTAAACCCAACTTTTCACGTGACTACAAAATGAACAATTTTTCTAAATCAGCTATAACTAGGCTTATATAATTCAAAACTCAGCGTTTTCAAATGAAATGGAAACGCAAGTTTTTTTTTTGTATGAATGGTGTTTCAAAAACTTAAGAGCACGGGAAATCAACACCCCATCAATTTTGAACTAAATATAATTAATTTTCAATCAAAATTAGCTTATTTTTGATAAAATTTAGCTAAAAAACAATTTAAACTTTACTATTGACTTCATGAAAACTTGTTTAAGTTAAGTCAATTCAAAAATGCAAAAAAGTGTCAACTACCGTATTTCCTCTAATAAGCGCCCCGGGGCGCTTATTTTTCAACCTCCCCTTAAGGGGGGCGCTTATTAGAGCAGGGGCGTTTATTGGAGCGGGGGCGCTTATTATTCAAACTCTTGGCGCCGAAGGCGCCGTCGAAAGTTTAAAGAGAAAATAAATTTTATTCAAAATTTTATAAGAACATAAATCAAACAAACGATCAGACAATAGCTTGGGTTAATAACATTAAGATCATCCTTTTCAAAATGAAGAGATTCGTCGATGATGTAGCCATTTTCTTCGTCCTCTTCCTGGTCCACTTCTTCCGCCCTAGCCGCCTGTCGAACCGAAGAGCGCGCCACCAGCAGTTCAAACTGTCCCTCCGGAATCGGTCCATGTTCCTTGAAGCAGTGGATTTGATTGTCTTCGCTCTCATCATGGCAGACAGTGATCCCGCAATCTGAAAAAGAGAAGTTCTTTTTTGCAAAGAAAGCAAAAAACAAACCCTGGAATGACTTGGCAATGGCCGCGTCCGGAAGTGAGTTCCAAGCATCCACGATCCACTGGAGGTAGACATCCATCGAAAACGCTTTTGGATTGCCGCCGGACGTAAACTCCTTTTGAGCGTCATTGGCCATCCATCTGTCGTAGCTTGAGCGGATGTGTGCTTTGACAAATTTGAATACAAATCGAAATTCTGCAATAAAAGCAACTCCCCGAAAATAGCAATTCATACTAGCTAAAATGGCCTTGATGGGGGCGCTCATTAGAGCGGGGGCGCTTATTTTCAAACTCGATCTAGGGGGTATTAGAGCAGGGGCGCTTATTGGAGCAGGGCGCTTATTAGAGGAAATACGGTATATATTTATTTAAAATTTCTTTTATTGAAAATCTTGGTAAGCCGACACTTCGGTCTGGAATTAAACTTAAAGCCTCTTTAAACTGACACCTCGGTAAACCGTCACCTTAGGCCCGGTCCCAAGGGGTGTCGGTTTATCGAGGTTTGACTGTAGGTGTTTTATTATGGCTTCAAGGGTAAGAGATGATCACATACCTGCGACATGAGCCCGAGCTAGACTATTGATTATAAATGTATTTTGACAGTTTTCACCCAGTAGATAAAACTAGGCTTTCGCAGATGGGTCCCGGCGGGATTCGGGATCGGGATTCCCAAAAGTTTCGGGATTCGGGAATCCCGTCAGAAAAAAAACCGGGAATCCCGCGGGATTCGGGATTTTAAAAAATTTAGAGTAAGTAGTTTTTTCGAGGATTTTATTTATACATTTTTTCAAAACAACTTTGTTCAGAAATATCAATTGTTCCGCATTGTATGGGCTGATCTTCCAGATGTTATGCATTATTTCGGCTGAAAAATATGATATAAAACAGAAAACCTGCTCGTGAATAACGGAAAAACGATGACAGTAATGAAACAGGATGAAAAATGAACGCATGTGTCTAAAAAAAAAATTTTTTTAATTGCATTTCTCGCGCTGAGACAAAATGAATTATTTCGAGATTATTTCGGTATTTTATACATTGGGTCGGCGGGATTCGGGATTTTGAACTTTTTTCCGGCGGGATTCGGGATCGGTATTCCCGAACCGGGATTCCCGTGAGATTCTCGTCCCGTGCGAAAGCCTAGATAAAACACAGTTAAAAACCTTAATATGGGTACCGTATATTCTCTAGTAAAGGCCCCCTCTCTAATAAATGCCCTTCGTCAATGACCTATATCTCAGCGGAGAAAAATATTTTTGGCAAATCTGTTTTTAGCATTTTCTCAGTTAGTTCACATAATACCACTGTTCATATATTGGTTGAGCACCCAAAAATCTCAAAATCGACCCAAATTTTTTCCGACTTTTTCAGGGTTGAAAAATAAAGACCTCGGGGCCTTCAATAGAGAATATACGGTATCCAAGCACCCTACATATGTGAAGCATAGAGTGGGTTTCATATCATAGTTTTCATCAAAATGTTAGTTTCTAAGAAGTTTGTTTAAAAATGTTAATGGGAGTTGAAAAATGCGTTTTTTTGACAGCCGGGTAAGAGAAACTCCTGTCAACCTTTATTCTTCACAGTAAAAGACCTGAAATTATGGTGGAAAAGCCTTTCAAAGCAGTAAAACGTAAAAATCTGGCTGAGTTACAGCAATTCAAGGAACTTAAACCATGAACTCGCATCTCCACTGTGAACGCCTTACAAGAATTTTTTTTCATCACTTAGAAAAGTTAAAAGACACAGCTAGTAGACGAAAACAAAAAAGATTTAGCGAAAACTTTTGAATTTATTGTCGATTAGGCAGAAAGTTGAACTTTTAAATTTTGTTTCTCTCTTCTCACATTTAGTTGTCAGTAGAAAATCGACACTTGCTTTAGTAACTTACAATTAGCCTTTGAAAAAAAACGGAAATGGTAGCAAATTTCTCATAGCCAACAAATTTGTTTTTGCTCACTTTCTTTAACCTAAATTGCGGCCTTTGTTTATTAAAAAGTGTGAAGTGTAAACATTCAATTACTTAAAAGAAATATAGCAACTGTGTGAATGCTTGTATAAATTCTTGTTTTAGCGATGTTTTTTTGCTGTAACTTTTTATTATAACTGGGAAATAATTTTAAAAAATTTCTGGTTTTAGTTAACCGGAGTTGACCAAATTCAGTTAACCGAAAACTTACCATGTGACCGAAAAGAATTTTTTCAGTAAAATAAGAACATAAATGCATTTTTTCGGTATCATCAGAAAGCCCTTGTTCTTCTCTCTTGAATAGTGTATCGTTTGATGTCAATAAATTCCATGCTTTAGAATGTCCGATCTGAGAGCAGGCATTGTGCGACTTTGGGAAGAAGGGAGGAAGCAAAGTGAGATCGCTCGTGACATGAATGTTCCAAAGCAAACGGTTTCGGATGCCATCAAGCAATTTCGTGAAACAGCTGATCTGTCTTCATTGCGGCCTGTTTCAGGAAATCACTTGATGGCATCCGAAACTGTTTGCTTTGGAACATTCATATCACGAGCGATCTCACTTTGCTGCTTCCCTTCTTCCCAAAGTCGCACAATGCCTGCTCTCAGATCGGACATTCTAAAGCATGGAATTTATTGACACAAAATGACAAACGATACACTATTCAAGAGAGGAGAACAAGGGCTTTCTGATGATACCATAAAAATGCATTTATGTTCTTATTTTAACGAAAAAATTGGCTTTAAACTTTGTCCGGTAACTTTTCGGTCACATGGTAATTCAGTTAACCGATCTTGCTCAAAAATTTTTGCAGCATCTAAAGACGCTTTTAGTATCTGTAAGTATAGATAAATCAATAAAAAAGCGATAAGGACCCTAAATTTGCACCTGGTTTACCGGGTCTGTTTTTTAATCTTCTTGGCCTTTTTGTATTTTTAGGTAGACTTTGGTAAAAAAAGCGCAATTTTTTTCCAAAAAACGCTCGACCAAAGTTCGGATTTTTAAACGTGCTCGAATTTGGGGTTTGCCCATTTTATAGGGTGTTTCACGCCGTCAAACGAAAGAAAACATCTTTTTATGCGGATGGATATTTTACAAAAAAAAAGATTTAGATTTAGAATTTTACTTTTTTTCTTCATAGTAAACTAACCGAAAACGTCTCCGTAGAAGCTTGAAGGGTTAGAGATTCGTACACCCACTTACCTTAGACATGATTTAGAGCAAAAATATTAGGTACTATTGCACTTTAGTAGTCCAATGGAAGTATAGTAGTCTAAAAATGTTTTAATAGTCCAATCAGAGTTTCGTAGTCCAAACCGCACTTTATTAGTCCAACGGAAATTTGGTAGTCCCCGAAGAAGGCGCAGGGGACTTGAGATCTACAGATGCGTGCACTAACTTACCTTAGACATGATTCCAAGCAAGACGAAAAATATACAGGGTGGTCCATCTTTTTCGAACTATTTGTTTTGATCATAACTTTTTTATTTTTCAACCATTCGGCGAGACTTTTGTTGCATTCGAAAGAAGAAGCATTGGGCTTTTGTTTGGTGTCAAACACTCTTAATAACATTTATCAGAACATGACAGAAAACATCAGAGGAAAATCACTAATATTGCCAACAAAAATTCTCATTTATTTGATATTTCCATATGTTCATACATTTCCACACTTCTGCCTTGGACTTCGATGCATCTTTTTGAGTGGCGTTCATAGGAATTGATTGATCGAGGAGCCATGCATTCCATACCAAATGATTGTCCACACTTTTTGATCTATCGAATAATCGGCCATTTCGTGCTGAAAATGAACCAAAGTTTAACAGGTCTGGAATCAGCACTGTTTAAAGGAACATATGACATAATTAGTACCAAACAAAAGCTCAAAGCTTCCTCTTTCGAATGCAACAAAAATCTTGCCGAATGGTTGAAAAATAAAAAAGTTATGATCAAAACAAATAGTTCGACAAGGATGGACCACTCTGTATATTTTGGTAGCAAAGCCTACTATAAGAGGAAACACGGTAATTAACTTTCATTGGACTACTAAAGTGCAATTAACCCGAATCTTGATCAAAATTGCTGAAGTTCTGCCTAGTTTCAGTGACTGAAACACTGTCGAATACCCTTATTGTAGGCAGTTTATCTTGATCACAAAACCAAAAACTAAAATTTGGTCAAAAGTTTTTTTCAAATGTTCGTACGCAACCTATAACATGTTTTTTAATCGTTTTTACGGTGTAAAACACTCTTTCGAGCATGAGAAAGAATTTTGAACTCCTGCCAAACGTACCTGAATTCGTTATCGATGATGTATAAAATAAGGAACTAAAAATTTGTTGCATATTCAGCGGTACTTTTAATCTTTTTAATGTTTCACAAATTTTCGACTATCGAACGAAAACTATCCATTAATGTGTAAGCTTAATGAAATTATTAAATCTGTGTAGTAGTAACATCCCTAGAGTTATTCTTATCAATGCCTAACGAAGTACCGGGAACTATTTGTTTCTAATTACAGTCGCCTCTCGATTTAGTATAGGCCCGTGGGGACTGGGAAAGTATACACTAAATCTAGAGGCGACTGTATATACATTTTATATATATATAGGTCATTCTATGTTTATTATCATATTATTTTTATTATTGTTTTTAACCAACAATATCGGCCAAAAATATTGTTTTAAAAGTGTGAAAAGGGCAAATGTGTTGAAATGGTAATTAGTGTGAACTTTTTACTGCGTTAATACATTAAAAAATCCGTTTTTAATATTTGATACTGTTTTGAAAGTGTTTGATATCCTTTTTCCGTTATTTGAGACTGAAGTTTGCAGTGCTTGTGACTTAGTTTTTTTATATTTACTAGGTTTATTTCAAAAGGCTGTCACTTGCTTTTGGTGTCAGATTTATTATTAATTGCTACTTGCCGATGAAATTAATCAAAGTTTTTATTGAAAGAGCCTTTCTGATTCTGAAATACGGTATTACTAGGTGCAACACAGAATGTCCTTGCTTTATGACAGGTCTCGCATATTTTTTTTCTCGAATTCAGACAAAAATTTCAAAAAATCAGATTTGACCACGTAAAATCAGTACATTTTTTAAAGTCGATTTTTGATACAACAAAAGCCAAATTCAATCAAAACTCTTTTTATTAACCAGAATGTTTCAACACAAACAATGATCTCAAAGAACAAGTTTCTCATTTTCCTGGATCATCTTTCGTAACGAGTTTTCTTTCATTAGCAGCTGATACATCCCACTGCAACTGACATCATATTGAGCCGAATCTGGAGAAGCGCTTTCACTGTTCAACTTGAAGCGAGTTGCGTACATCTGTCTACCGAGCGTCTGATAGAGAGAAGACCCGTTCGATGAATGCATTAGCAGCCGGAACAGAAAGAATCGTGCTGATGATTTAGAACAGGCATGGCGAAGTATTGTTGTCTTTGAAGATTGATGTCGTCCTGAGATGCAGGATGCGTGGACAGAATGCGACGGAATACAGAATGCGTGGTAATTATCTTTGCCCTTTTTGATCCCGACAAATTGCTTGACATAATCGGCGCTGTACTGTTGCTTGCAGTTAACATCGGCCATTATCTGGAAAGAAAACGCAGTACAAAAAGTATACATCAAGTAGACAAACAGACAGACACAAATTGCGAAAAAAAACAACAGGGCAGACCAGGCATATTTTTGACATTTTTGACCGAATATAGTAAAGCAGAAGCACATCAAAAACAGCCATGAACCAAAGAAAAAAGTCAAATACATGCAAATATGAATAACAGAACTTCGAAAAAATTGTTTCACGAAGTAAAAAAACGTGAGCAAGCAAAGCTACGAGTTCCATGTTTTTCAAAACTCGTTTTCGCTGGTTTCATGTTTTACGAAACTTGATTCTCCAGTTCATTGATTATCGAATTTCATATTTTTCGAAACTTTTTTACCAGTTCCATGATTTACGAATCTCATGTTTTATCAGTTTAAATTTTACGAGTTCAGATACAGCCGTTTTTAAGCTTTATGACTCACTGTCAAATTTCAAATTCCTCCCAAGACAAAAAAACATTTAGATTTCTCAAAAACTCAACATTTGAATAATATTTGTCTCGCGTTGAATTTAATTTTGTTGGTGAGTTATACAGCTTAAAGGCAGTTTTTAAAGCAAATTGACCATACTAAACACGATCTGGTGTCAAAATTTGAAAATTGACAGCTTGCACTGCAGTGAAGGCATATAATAGCTGTGAAGATTACTTAGGCCCTAACTTCTCAAAAAACAACATATGTAAAAAAATTTCGCTGTTTCGCAATCTTCATGAAATTTCCCAAAAAACTGTACAGTCAAGCCTCGGTTAGATGGCACCCCTAAAAGTTCGTTCCCGTTAGTCCGACACTTTTAGCTCATTTTGAGTCTTTTGACAATGTGATTCGCCAGCCTAGTGCGAAATATCTCAAGGATTCTGATTTTACCAGTCGTTTTTCCAAAATCATTTTATTATGCCAAAATGAACCGTAAACCTCGGTTATCCGGCACTCATTTTCAAAAAACGGTGCCGGATAACCGAGGTTTACCAGTCATTTTGCCAAAATTTAAGGATTTTGGAAAAACGATCGGCAAAATCAGAATCCCTGAGATATTTCGGACTAGACTGGCGAATCACATTTGTCAAAAGACTGCGAAAATTGAGCTAAAAAGTGTCGGGAACGAACTTTCAGGGGTGCCATCTAACCGAGGCTTGACTGTATCATGTCTTAACTTTATTCGTCTAGTGTGAAAAAAGTTATTTTTATTTGAAGATGAGTTCTCAGCAGAGGCTTACATTGTAATCCATGTGGTTTTTCGTCTATAAATTTTTAATGACATCCTGGCAAATTTTAGGTCTATACATAGACATAGGTCATAAATATCAGATTTACAATCTTTCCTATAAAAATTTGAGTGGAGGTCAGACGAAAGTCCAGAATTTACGTCAAATATAAGGACAAAATGAGGAGAATAATCTTCTTGCATGAAAAGTGCGAAAAGTCACCTACTGCCCATTTTCGACTGCTTTGAAAGGCCGTGTGCAGCGAAACTTTTTTGTCAAAAATTTTTCAAACCGAAAGCACCAGGAGCAGCAAAGGTCACGCTCGACCATCGGAGTGCTAAAAAAAATCTGTTTGCTTATGAATCTTACCAATTCTCAAAAGTATAAGCTAATTTTTTATTAAACAAAACAGATATATACTTTTTTTTCCTCAGACTCAACTACAGACTTTCTTTATTTGTAATGCATTAAGTGACTATTTTCATAAGTAAAAGCGTAACAATATTTCTACTAATGCATAAAAAATTACCAGTTTCTCACACTGAAGTCTGTATATATTCTTAGAAACTCAAACAAATCTTTTCAATTTCTATCTTCTTTTCTGGGAAGTCTTTTTTTCTCTCTCTTAACTTTTGTTTTGACGGAAAATACTTTTGCAGTACAAAAAACAGCTTAAAGAAAATCTTGGTTCAGCTGTTTCTATAACGCAGGCTCTACTTTATCACGCTTTTTGAATGGGCAGGAGATGCTAGGGTGCAAAAAGCTATGCTCGATAAAATGGGAGAAAAAAATTAATGAATAAATAAATCCTAATCCTGGGTGGGTTAATTTTAGCCAATGCTTTTAGCTTTTTCAATCAAGAATACATTAATATTTGAGTAATTTTGTTACGAGAAATACTCCTTTTTAGTTTATGAGAGCATAATGTTGCTTATTTTGACCTATGGAAATTATAAAAGATTTTGTTATTTAGAAAAGTTCTCCTTTGAAATGTTTATATCTTATTTATTTTATAAATTTGCTATTTATGTAAACCCTAATAAAAACAAATTTATGACGGAATTTTTTTTTAATTTAGTTATAGCATATTTAGGCACTGTTGACCTATCCGGGGCCATTTTTCCTTTGGTCCCCCCTTTGGTTTTTTTTGAAAATTTTGATGTGAAATATTTCCAAAATGTCTCCAGGGTTAGGCCTAGGCTCAATTTGTGTTCACAATGTTCACAAATTTCACATCAAAATTTTCAAAAAAACCAAAGGGGGACCAAAGGGAAAAATGGCCCCGGATAGGTCAATAGGGCCCATATTTATCTAGGGTTGGCCTCCGCCTTACCGCACCCCCCCCCCTCCAAAGCCTAATATTTCCTTTAATAGAGACCTCCGCCCGAAAGTCTGTATCTCAGCCAAGAGCAAATATTTTGCAGAACTTTTGTTTGCGTTTGATGAACTACTTCGAAGTCTCCTAACTCCGCTTTTCAGATTTTGGATTTTCCTGGAAAAGAGATTGACCCAATTTTTTTCTGATCTTTGAAAGGTTTAAAAATAAAGTCTGAAGTTTTATTAGACAAAATAGGGTACACAATTTTTACTGTAATGGCCTATTTTCCGGTCACTTAGATATTTTAAGTGTGAGACCCAAATCAATAAATTTTGATGTGTCTCATGCTACTTAAACGCAATAAACTGCTCGTTGGTCCGATTTGTAGGCTCTTAAGTTTGGATTGAGTATTCACAGAAAATACGGTAAATAAAGTGTAATGTTGGCATCAATAGAATATGTATAACTAACTTCGAGGTTTTGTAAAAGTAGTTTATTAATCTTTGAAAAATTAATAAGCCAAGGTAACCTGACTACAAAGAGTATTTTAAAGCGCTTCAAAAACTTAAAAATGTAACCTAAGCACTTTTTTATTTCTTACAAGGGAACTGATCGAACTGTACGATTCGATTCAAAAATTCTGGCAATGCCATCTTGTAGAGCATGGTCGATTTACTACATAGAATTTCAATATTTTTTTGCTAACAGACAGAAAAAATCAAATCTGGAAACTCGAGAAAAATGTCAAAACAGACCAGAAATTGCCTTGGTCCCCTGTGAATTTTAAATAAAATATCTCTATATAGTATTTGGGTCGGGGAGGGGGTTCCGTGGGTCACACCTTTTTACAGCCACTGGGAGTGGTCCAAATCTTTTCCTGAGAACACTTTCTAAGGTAAATTGGTGTGCCTGAACATGAATCCGGTGTCAGAATTGGGGGTTGACAAAAAAATTTTCGAGTTTTTCCCCAAATTTCGGTTTTTTCGGACTTTTTTGACTTTGAAGGGGTATAACAGGGTCAAAAAGTGGATTCGCCTCGATGTCAGCTTTCGTTTAAAAAAAAGAACGTCGAAAATGATGCATTTTAAATAGGGGATCTACTACTTTGAAGTTTGGTGTCGGATCTAAAAATGACGTATGGTCTTATGTTTGTTGTTGACGAAATGCCACAAATTTGAAATTTAAATTTTTTGTCGTTTCAAGACAAGTCTGCTCAGGGATACGATATAGGCGCCGATAGGCGCCTGCTGTCCCTTGTTTTCTACAGTCAAGCCTCTACATTGTGACACCCGAAAGGTTCGATACCCAACTAGATCTGACATTTTTTTCCACATATGGGTTAAAAATAGAGTCGAACTTTGCTAAGGATCGAGCTTTTGGTAGTGTCACTATATCAAAAGTAGATTATAAACAAATACGTTTTTAAGAATCTACAAGGGAACCAAGGCAGTTTTTGGCTCAATGTTTCTCGAGTCTCCAGATTCGATTTTTTCTGTCTGTTAGCAAAAAATATTAAAATTCTAGGTTCTTATCCTTTATCCCGACCCCACCCAAGTTTTGATTGTTGAACTTTATTTTTATTTTGACACAAATAAGTTGATTCGTCTTTTTGGCGGCATAAAACATGCATGCATACCAGAGTTTCTTGGTGCAGTAGGACCAAGCTGACAAAAATTTGTTCAATTTCCATACTTTTAGACTATTTTCCAGTGTCCCGGTACCCTTTTAAATTAGGTTGGGGTCGGGATAAAGGATAAGAACCAAATTCTATATAGTAAATCAACTATGCTTCACAAAATGGCATTTTCAGAATTATTGAATAGTACAGTTCGATTGGTTCCCTTGCTAGTCGGAAAAAAGTGCCTTATTTTTTAAATTTCTACTAAATAGCTTAATTTAAAGAGTTAAGAGCGAAAAAATGAATTTATCGAGCTTTAATTACATAGCTGTGGATAATCTTTTTTTAAGTTTAAGATTTTGTCTACCACCTTTTTTTCAATAACTTATTAACTAATTCTGTTATGTCACATTTCCTGCCCAAATAATAGAATAGACGTTAGAAGTGTTAGGGCACAAAACTTCCTAGAAGCATTTTTTTCTTTTTCTCATAAATAATTTAAAGAAAAAGCAGTCATTTTTTACTAGTTTAATCTTTATTTTCTCCCCTTTTTTGACTTTTAAAGTCAAATAGAACTTGTTTGTTTGTTTTGTTTGTGTCTATTTGTAAGCTTTTTTGAGATCAAAAACTTTTCGAAAACCTAGAAGCACAAATTTTTAAAAGTCAAAAAATTCTTACAATTGAGACTTGTCAGATGTTGCTAATTCCAACTGCAGTTCTAAATAATTATGTTTAAAAACTGATTAGACTTAAGTTGGTAATCTTTTCTAATATAATACAGTCAAACCTTGGATATAAGGCTACCCTCAGGACCGGCCAAAGGTGGGATTAGGGTTGTCCAATCCGAATATTCGCAAGAATATTCGGGAGCAATGTTCGCAGTGCAAACATTCAAACAACTGTATTGTTGACTGAGAGTTGACTGTATTGGGATAGTTGACTGTAGTACAGTCTGCAAAAGTAGTAAGACAATATTCGCGAATATTCACGAACATTCCGAATATTTGCGCGAATATTCGCGGTCATTTAAATATTCACGAGAATATCCCAACTAGGGTCGGATTGTATAGGTAGTGGCCTAATATCGAGAGTGGCCTTACAGTCATACATCTGATATAATATATATACCATATACCACCCTGGGGACTGGCAGAGTTCGACTTTAACCCAGTTTTTTGACTTGATTCCCTATTAAAAAACCGGTGCGTTATCGTTTCGGTTTTTTTTTCAAATGAAAAAACCGGAACGGCAAAAGTGATTTTTTTGAAAAAGATGGCCTTGGTCCCCCCCTGTTGTTTTGAAAACGCCAATGAAGAAGGTTTCAAAACAACAGCCATCAGCCTCAGCCGGCTGATGGCTGAGTTTTATACTTGGGCGTTCGTGTTTTTTCGGGATTTGGGATTGGTATTTTAAAAATTATTTTAAGCTTTGGGATTTGAAAAATTTTGGGAATCCAGTGGTTTTGGGACTTTTTTTTTTCAAAATCAAACAGTTGATTAACTATTCAATGATTTTTATCAATTTCAAACAACAAAAAATCAATCAATACGAGAAGTTAACTTACTTCAGAGCTTTGTTCAAAAATATTAGTTTTTCTGCGGTGTTCGGATCAAGCTGGCCCCTTTTGTAATGCGAAATCTCCTCGCGTGACTGAAGAGCTGCTCACTGGCCACGGAAGTTGAAGGCGCTGAGAGGTATCGACGAGCAGCCTTGGAGAGGATTGGGAAGCGGACCACATTCTTCTGCCAATAGGTAAGCGGATCGGACGACATGGGCTCAGTCTTCTCAGCGTTGTACGATACAATTTCCTGAAAATTTGAAACATTTAACAAATTAATCAAATTGAATTAGATTTTCCATCCAAGTCAGGGGTGCCAAGTCAGGAAACCCCAAAATCAGCCAAAAATTTTGAAAAATCTGCATTTGGGGTAAAAAAATATTTTTCAGAAATCAGCACCAAAATTCAGCACTTACAAAATCATCACAAAAACTGCTTTATTCAGCGAAAATCAATAACAAAATAATTTTAAACATCATATTTCTCCCAGCCGCAAACACCATTCAACAAATTTCTATCATTTAGAATAGTTTTGTAAATTTCAACGCAGTTTGGTGGAAGTTGACATTGACTTGAAGCAAGCACTTGACTGTTTCTGGTTATAGCGAAGTTCGGTTGTCCGTCCATTGGTTCCCGCACAGAGAGAATACACGTTCCACAAAAGCATTTGAGACAGGGATGGAAAAGATCTTGCTTACCAGCTCAAAGATTCCAGTAAAAGTGTCATTGACTTTAAACACCTAAATTGGAAGACAATAATACGACTGAACTGAAACAAATCCTTACATTTAGCCACTTTTCCTAATTGGTGAGAAGCACAAAAATATCCAATATGGGATTTGCTGCAGAATACCATTAAGTCGAGAAACTTCTTCGAAGAGAAAATCTTCTTCAGCCAACGCAGGTGAGATTTGTTTTGCCAGCTTTCTGACTTCTTCGTACTGAGCTGATCTTGTCGGAAGCATTATCCACTGTATATTAGTACTGTATGTTAGTATCCACTGTATGTTAGCGTGCCATCGATTTTTTGTAACTTAAAATAGCAAATAAAGTAAACATAAATCAGCCATAATAACAAATGAATAACGGAACTACCGACAAAAATGACAGAAAGGCAATTGTGACACTATGAAAACATGCAAAACTTTTGAATAGATTTGAAACCTTGATTTATTATTGCAAGATATCAAGATTTTGCAAAAATCAGCCAAAATCGGCACTTTTCATCAAAGATCAGCAAATCAGCAAAAAAAATTTTTTATCAGCATCAAAGCCTCAAAATCAGCCAAATGCTGAGAAATCAGCCCACTTGGTAGCCCTGATCCAAGTTTTAGGCGTAGGCAAAGGCTCCACTTCAGTGATTTTCTCTCTGACAAACAAGCTTCTTTGTTTCTTTGCGGCAGGTTCCTCTTGGCACCTCCCGGCACTTGCTCTGCTTCAACTTCGGAGTACGGTTGGTATTATTTTTCGGAATTTTGCCACAATGTGAACCGGTAGGATTTGGGATTTTGGACTCTGAAACTTTGGAATTTGGGAAATTTCTGGGATTCCCAAACTGGGAATCCAATGGAATTCCAATCTTACGCCCAAGTATACTAAGTTCAACCTCGGCCGGATGACTTCAGGAGCATTTCCTGAGGATACCACCTTGGTGGTAACTCGACTAAGGGTCTTCTATGAAAAAGAGGTCAAAAACATGGTGTGTATTTATAAAAAAACACGGTTTCGAATCAAAATGATTGAATAATAAAGAAGATTATATTCTCAGGAGCATTTTCTTAAGCAAACAAATCCATATTGCTGTATCTTAAAATTACACAAAGTGGTTATTCTCAAAAATCAAAAGCTAAAATCTAAACCATCAGTTGTAGGCCAGTTTTGTTTTAAAAAATTTTTAAAATTAGCTGCAAACAATGAAAACATAAAGCCGTTTGTTTAAAGAATGTGTAAATAAATTTTAATTTTTTTCTAATTGACTAACAATAAAATATTTTGGCGCTACCGGAGTAATCCCCCCAAATGACCAAAACATTTTAAAACACTAAATTCATTTTAACCAGTTAAGCACCATATAGTGACACCCCGAAGGTCCGATACCCAACTCGGTCCGACATTTTTTTTCCTCACGGGAGTATTTTGTTGTTTTTTAAGGCTGTAACTGAAACGTAGCGACCAGTGTTTCCAAAAAATTTTCAAAAAAATTTTTTTTATTAAACTATAAATTTCATATAAAAAATTTTCATTCCAATCTAGAGAATAAAAATTTTTACATTGAGTGAAAATTTTTTGGAAACACTGGTAGGGACTAATGGCTGAAATCTGGCGACTAATTTTCACAAAACTGATTTTTTCAGTCGTTTTTTCAATTTATATTTCAATTTATAAAACTGATTTCAGTCGTTTTTTCAATATATGTAGTGTTTTCTATAGGCAAATCGGGGTCGTAGAACACAAAACAACAATTACAGATGCAACTGCAAGAGATTGGACACGGGGGACAGCTGTGAAAGAGTGGTTTAGCAAGGAATATGTCGATGAGCAAGCAAGATGTCTCTTTTTAAATGTTTTTTTGTTCTACGACCCCGATTTGCCTTCAGTAGACACTGAAAATTAAAAAAATGACTGAAAAAATTAGTTTTGTGAAAATTAGTCGCCAGATTTCAACCATTAACGGGTGGTCGGGCAAAATCTGGACTGGCCTTTGACAAGCATTTTAAACAAAATTTTATTAACACTTTTATGCAAACGATATCTCATTAGAAAGAGCATACAAAATGCTACAAATAAGTATCTTACTGGCTTTCCACAACTCCATGTCTTCGAATATTATCAATCCTTTTCTTTGTGCTCTCTGCCAACTCCTGTTAGTCGCTTTTTTCAGTTATTAGTCACTACTTTTACAATTTGATCCGTTTTTTAATTATCCTAATCTTTCGTTTAGTTTCTTAAACTCAGTTAGTTAAACACCAACCAAATCTTTTGGCATATATATATCTTGTCTGTTGCGCTTTAACAACTTAAAAGATTATTTTAATGGCTTTTCAAATTGTTTGAATAATTTTTTACACAGATTATGTCTAGGTATTGCTAATGGTGTTGTCCTTTTAATCGTGATAAGCATGTATTTTATTTATAAAATGTTTTTAAATCCTTTTTTGTAAATAATCCATTTCGTGCTTTAGGCTTTCAATTTTACTTTGGAAAAAACCCAAGTCATTTTACCCGTGTAAAAACGATAAAAACGATGTTTTCTTACATTCCATTTACTAAAATGTTAGGGTTTCAAAAAAAATTTGGCTACCACAGGTTGACCAATTGCCTTGGTTCCCCAAGGTAATTAACCAAAAAGGGTATCTTGACATCCTTAAAAAGACCAAAAAAGCATATCTTTATACAGTATTCGGACTATGAGGTTCCGTCACGTTTTTTGTTTCTTTTGTACTTTTCTCCCAACTTTTTCCTCGCAATTGTTTTTCTGTAAAGTAGGTGCACAACTACAGCGTGTCCTCTTTCTTTTGAGTATATGGTTGCCAATACAAACATGTATATTTATGGGGCTTAGACGACCAACAAACTTTGAAATTGGCCAAATTTTTTGATTTTTCAAAACTTTTTCAACTTCCGAGGGTTTGTTACCCTACTTTTTTATAACCATTTTTAATTATGTAAAGTAGGTGCACATCTACAGCGTCTCAGCTTTCTTTTGAGTATAAGGTTGCCTATACAAACCTGGATATTTGGGGGTCAGAGACGACCAACAAACTTTGTGGTGCGGAAAACGAAAAATTTGTGTAATTTTTGCTGGGTATTTTATCTGGGAAAAAAGTATGTAAAGATATAGCTATTTTTATGAATAAAGTCATAGCCCCTCATTGAAATTTCGAAATACTATAGAGGCGCCGATAGGCGCCTGTGGTCCCTTGTTTTTAACATATTTTTGTTAGCTGGGGCCTACCGCATGAAGAAACTTTGGTGTACATACATTTTTTATGCATCCAGAGTCACTTTCGAGTGACTTGTATCCAAGGTATGTGGGTGTGCGCATCTCAACCCCAAGCCCCCAGAGACGCGAGAGTTAGAGATGCGCTCACTCACTTACCTCAGATATAATTCCGAGCAAGACTCAAGACTGATCATATATGCATTAAAGACTTTTCTTGCCCATCTCCATTGATCAAAAACGAGGTAGAATCCTTAATATAATATACAAGGGACAGCAGGCGCCTATCGGCGCCTATATCGTATTTTGAAATTCAAATATAAATCCACTTTTCACTTTGAAAGTGCAAAAATCGCAATTTTTTTCACAGCAATCTTCAAATCTAATTGCAAAAGGTCCTCCGCCATTAAAAGAGCTTTCGAATGAGTATAAACATGCAAATAAAAATATTACACTAAAAAAAGTTTCCTTTGTGACCAAACATGTACTCAAATGCGTTACCCACCCACCCGTCCCAAAAACTATATAGATATTTCACTTTGGGGGCCAAGGCAATCGGGCAACCTTTAATGACTAATTTCTTTTTGAAACCATAACTTTTTGGTAACAGAAACGTTAGAAAACATCGTGTTTATCGTTTTTTGCGTAAAAAATGACTTAAGAGACGTTTAGACACTATTTACAGTTAATCGAAAAGGAGCCCCCAGGTACATAAGTGCCAAAATTTTATGCAGACTTAAATTCGACAAGCCTGTTACGTGTGTCCACAAACACCTGCCTGCTTATTACTACACAGATCTCTTTTTTAAAAATTTCTCCTAGAACTATGAAGAAGATAATCCACCTCCATTTAATAATTTCCCCTTCCCACCTTTTCTATACACCAAACAGTAAGAGGTGATCCTTTTTTCCCTTTCCCACGACCTTTTTCAAAAAAAAACTTTATTCACTTTATTTAATTTCCACAGACATATAAATGTAGTCTTTAAGAAGTTGACACTAACGTGAACTATGTTTCCCTGTGATTAGCTTTTGTGTTCAGTCAAAAACACCTTAGACCTGGATGTTAACTTAAAGTTTTTTTTAGTAATGCTGAAAAGCAACAAAACCCTTTTTCTATTCAAAGTGAAAATTGAGCTTTATTTCACTTACTTTCTGTGTTTTCTCCTTTCAATTAGCAGCAAAGAGGCGGAGGAAATACAGATTATTGCCAATTTTTACAAGCTCTAGTTCTAGCTACTGCTGCCGTTTCCTTTTACTTGACTTCTGTTAGAGATGCGCTCACTCACTTACCTCAGACATAATTCCGAGCAAGACTCTTGATCATATACGCATTAAAGACTTTTCTTGCCCATCTCCATTGGTTAAAAGTAGAAGAGATGCATTTGCTTTCAAACGTCAAATTTGTTGGGTGTTTGAACATTTAGTTTTGGACGTTGAGAGAATTTTTAAAAATAATAGATTTTAGTTTTGTTTGCTTTGAAATGACACTTTTATAGTTTATGTTTCGGCTTTATCCAAAGGATAGGACTAGTCTTTGAATTTGTTGTTTTTTTAGTTTTTTGGGAAGAATTTTTTCGCTGGTTCCACAACAACTATTTTAATTTTAACGTGTATTTATCAGTGTTGTTTCGGCGCCGGCGCTAGCGCCGGCGCCGGCGCTGCCCCGGCAAAAACAGCGCCGACCCGGCGCTCGGCGCCGGCGCTGGGGCCAATGAAAAATTTTGCTTCGGCGCCGGCGCTGGCGCCGGCGCCTAAAATTTTTGACCCGGCGCTGGCCCCGGCGCTGTTTTTTAAGCAACTATGGCTCCGGCGCTGTTTCCGAAATTTTACTGTCCAATATTAAAAACCCACTTTTTCTTAATTTAAGTTGATGTATTTGTATTTTAATGCTGCATTTTCTTTCAATTTTTTTATGTTATACATTTGCTCGATCTTCTAGTTTACTATATTATTAAATTTAACCAAGGCATCAAATCATATTAATAGTAAAAATTGATTTGCATTGATTTGGGACAGTAGAAATTGAAAATCCCCAATCGACTTCCGAAACATTTTCTACTTTATCTGCAGAAATTAACTCTTATTTTGATGTTGTATCGAAAAAAAAGTGGGGAGTCTGGGTTAAATTTTTGGGCCGAAAAAAGCGTAAGAAGCAAAAAATTGAATTAATTTTGTATTAATTATTAATTCAAAAGTTTGCAAAGCTTTCAAAGCTAGCTTTTGTGGTTTTACCAATGCCAGCCACTTCAGAATCAGTTGAAAAAGATTATTCTCACAGCTTATATTTAATACTAGTGGTCATAAATCCAATTCCGGCCCGAATCTCATAAAATTGAAATGTTTGCTTAATTTTAATCAAAAATTTATAAACATCTAAATGTACCTTTGAATTTTCTGTAAAAATTATGAAACATTATACTTGTCAATATACCTGTCAATAAAAATACAATTTTTTAATATACAGCGAAACCCAACTTTTCATCCCGGCGTCGTCGGCCCCAGCGCGTCGCTGGGGCCGGCGCTGGGGCAATTTCTTTCAGACGGGAGGCGCCGGCGCTGGGGACTTTTTTGAAAAGAGGTCGGCGCCGGCGCTGGCGCCGGCGCCCATCTCGGCGCCGGAACAACACTGGTATTTATCTAATACCCAAAATGACCGCTAGAATCTAGAAAACATTTTGGTAGTCAGAACTTCCAGAGTTCATATTTAAATTTTTGAGAAATTGAAAAAAGTAAGTAGCGTAACAGCGTGTTAGTCGAGTCACGTAATACGCTGTTACGTGACTTACTTTTGTTGAATTTTCCAAAGTTTATATATGGACCACAGGAGTTCTGATTACCAAAACGTGTGCTAGATTCTAGGGTTCTTTTCGGTTTTTAATTTTAACCTGTAGTCATTTTATACTCAAAATGACCACTAGAATCGGTTCTCTTCCGTTATCGACAGGCCACTTTATTTTGAAGGAATATTAAATGGGATATTTGGTGGGTATATGGAGAAAAAATAAAGTGGCCTGTCGTTAACGGAAAAGAACCGATTCTAGTGGTCATTTTGAGTATAAAATGACTACAGGTTAAAATCAAAATAGTTGTTGTGGGAACCTTTGCAAGTTTGTTTGGAGTCTGGCCGGAGTCTGATTAGAGCCGGTAGAAGTTTTTTTGTGCTTTATTTTAAAAAAATGTTAATTGAGAGCTTTTTTATATATTGGTTTAAAAACAGCTTTGATTGTAAACACCTTATCACGTTGAGGATTGCAATGCGGTGAAATTTTTTTCAGTTGAATCTTTTTTTGCTGTTTTTACTTCGCTGTTCCAAAAGTTCAAATTTTTCGAATAATTTTATGCAAAAATCTATAAATAAAATAGACGAAGCTCTGATCTGGTCGTGCGGTGCAGTGGTCTAAGCACAGATTTGTGATGTAGAAGGTTCAATCCGCACCCAAATCCTTCTTATTATATTTATACGGAACACCAACCTTTTTTTGCGTAAAAGTATATCGTATTTTCTCTATTATACCCCCATGGCTTAGGCTTAGGCAATCCGGTGCCCAAATGCTTGGATACCTATAAATGTATTAGGTTTATTATTGAAAAATTATGCACTTTTTTGGCCATAAAATGCGGAAGTAACCACAGGGGCCCAAAATTTAAAATCATAATTATTAGGAGAAGTAGGAGCCAAAAAAGAAATTTCGAAAAATGGTCAATTTTGGACTCTGATTGTTTTGTGTCTCAGATATGATTTTTATATTTTTTGTGAAATACTGTTGTCCGAAAATTCCTCATCCTGAGAACTTTCGAATAACAGATCAAACAGATAACTAAACAGATTAATAATAGCAAAAATCTAGATTAAATTATGTATGGGTCGAAAAGACCCGTGCCGTTTAATTAAGGTGTAAAAATTTCAGCACAGGGCGTCCGGGCCGAATCTGTCGATTAATTTTCGTTTTGCTTGTCGATTTTCATTACTTAATATCACACATAATATGTCATTCAAAAGCTGGTGCTTTGTCATTTTGTATTCATTCAGCGTGAGGAGATATTTGGGTAGAATATTTCCTGACAGATGGATGGGAAGAGGGTCTCAACGTGCGCCAGCTCCAATTGCGTGGCCTCTTCGTTCAGCGGATTTAACACCAGTTGACTTTTGGTTTTGGGGCTATTTGAAAATGAAAATCTTTACTCAAGTTTGGCGGCCCAGAAATTTGACTGACAAGGGACCCGCGCGAACTGTCAACTCACTCACGGCATTTCTCAAAGTTTTATCGTGTAGCCCATAGTCGATTTACTTAGTGTAGCCGCGAGGGATTTTCCGGACAGAAAGAAAAATTTTGAGTACGAGACTAAAGAAATGTGTAAAAACGTGAAAATTTTGCCTTGGTCCCCCCTATGGTTTTTTTTTAATTTTTTAAAATTCGTTTGGTTTTCGAATAGGCTTATTTGAATAGGCTCAGGCTTAGGTTTTTTCTTCGATGTGCACTTCGCTTTCAGCACTTTATTTTTAGCAATATGGATGCAATGAAGCAAGAGATTATGGAGCAATTAGCGAACGGACTATCATCGGTGCGATGCGATCTAACTGTGGGTGATGTGTTATAAAGTTATAATGTGTTATATAGTCTTTAGTCTCGTACTCAAAATTTTTCTTTCTGTCCGGAAAATCCCTCGCGGCTACACTAAGTAAATCGACTATGGGCTACACGTTAAAGTTTTCAGAAATGCCGTGAGTGAGTTGGCAGTTCGCGCGGGTCCCTTGTGAGTTGAAAGCAACGACTACGGGTTAAGTGGAAGAGATCCGCCAAGATGCTGAAAAACGCCGAAGATGCTAGGAAGAATACGAGAGGCGCCTTCACATTTGTGTCGCACGAGGAGGAATTCATGTCGAGATGCGTTAGTTGTTGTTATACTGGAATGGCAACCGGACAAGAGCCCTTAAAAAGGGTTTTTGTCCGGTTGCCGTTGGAATTTGAATAAAAATGTATTGAGAATTACGTGTGTTCTAAAAATGGTCATCTTTTCATATTTTTTTACTTTTTGTACTGTTCTTTCTGCTAAAAAACTGGCAAAGCGCCAGCTTTCAAATGAGATATTATGTGTGATATTAAGTAATGAAAATCGACGAGCAAAACGCAAAATTAATCGACGCACTCGGCCCAGACACCCTGTAGTTTAATATTTTTGTTTCATGCAATTTAAACCGTCTAATTATGATTGCTTAATCTAGCTGTAAATAAGCTTTTAAGCGTTTTGCAAATGTCAGTTTCACGAGAGAATGAATAACTGTGTGCATAAATTGAAGTGACTATATCTTACTGGGAAATTGCGGCAATTTAAGATAATTAAATTTTCTTTTACTTTTTTTTTTCACCAGCAACAACTACAGCTCGTTTTTAGCAGAGGACAAAGGATTTACAGCTTATTTCATATATTCCACTGACACAGCAAGACACTTGCTAAAAAAACAAAAGAAACAGGAAGTTTAGCACAGAACTTAACCAACTCAAAAAATTTTAGCATCAGCCATAAAAACTGCTTTTGGCACCTTTCCATAGATTTTTAAATTTCTTTTAGAAATTTGTTTGTTTTAAGTTGATTTTTATCAGATTTATTGAATATCTTTGAATTTTCTGATTTAATGTTTTTATAAAATGGTAATACTGCTTATAAAAATATAATTCCTTTATCGTTTCGAATCTTTGGCGCTAGTGAAAAATCCGTGTCCAAAATATGCCTTGGTACCCCCTGTTGTTTTTTCGTGAAAAAGAGCTTGGTCCCCCCTGTCGTTTTCGAATTAATTGAATTGATGTTGAATTAATGTTTGAATAATGTTACATTTTGTAAATTTGTTAGTTTGTTAGTGTTTTGAACCAAGGCATTTTTTGATGGACCAAGCTCTTTTTCACGAAAAAACAACAGGGGGGACCAAGGCATATTTTGGACACGGATTCTCCACTCGAGCCGAATCTTTTATAGTGAATTCTCTAATAAGCCAACCCCTTAAAAGTTTTGTGTATACCAGGGCTGCACCGGATATCCGATATCCGGCATTTTTCGACATCCGATATTCGAAAAATTGGCGAATTTTTTGGATAATTTTTTGTGAAAAAAAATTTTAAAAATTTTTTTTTAAATTTTTGAGAAATTATCCGATATCCGGCATCTTTTGACATCCGATATCCGATCCAACATTTTTTCATATCCGGCATCCGATGTCCGATCCGACATTTTTTCATATCCGGTGCAGTCCTGGTGTGTACCTAAATTGTAGTTTGTAAATGTTTTTAAACTTTTTTTTTTGAAAACTTCATGTTGCAATGTTAAAAAAACTTGTGCAAGATTAAAAGGCAGATTAAAAACATCAATGTAAGTATTCCAAAGTTTTTTAAATCGTACCTTTTAAGACTGTTTTTTGACAAAACGTTGAATCATCTTTTTTGATGACCGATAACAGAGGTTTAACTATACTTGTTAAAACTACCGATCAAAAATTTATCTTAAGGCGTATTATTAGCAGTCTATTATTGGCCGTCTTACCATGTTTTTCAACATAGGCCGTGGGAATAAGTCCCTCTGTATGCATTTATGATCAAAAGTCTTGCTCGGAATTATGTCTAAGGTAAGTGAGTGCGCGCATCTCTAACCATTTAAGCCTAGGATTTGTAGTTGAAATACGCACACCCACATACCTTAGACACAAATCACTCGAAAGTGACTCTGGATGCATGAAAAAACATGCATACCAGAGTGTATTTATGCAGTAATCCCTAGTATTGAAAACTATGTTCATCATCTTCTTGTTAGTGGGCCCTCTATAATTAGTGGCCTGTAACGGGTGGTCAAAAAGTTTGGTGCAGATTTTCAAAGCCTTTTTTCATATTATTTTTGAGATCATATGTTAAAAAGTTTAGTACCATTCGAAAGCGCTGTTCGTCCACTTTCGGATGACATATCATGCGTTTATTTTACTCAACAAATTGACAACCATTTGCATCAATACATTTGCGGAGTCTTTGTGGAAAGTCGTTAATTGCATTCTGGATCATCCTCTGCGGAATGGCATCCCATTCTTTCACCAGTGAGGCATTTAACGCAGAAATTGTTTGGGCACAAAGAGAAGTGGTGTTTTGGCGTCCCAGGAGACACCTGCCCAGACCATCATCTGCCGCGGCTTTTGGGTTCGTTCAACGAATTTGAGCTCAGGAGGCAAAGGATTAGTACTCCATATCCTAGAAAATTGAATTAAGAACGAATAACGGTTAAGATTAAAACGACCAACCTGTCATCTTGGGAAATCATCCACAGTAAAAGGAATTCGTGAATTTTCTTCCTGAGAAGGTGAATGTTCGGCAGTCTTCACTGGCGAAGGAGATCCATATTGAGAGATAGACGTAACTGAGAGCGACGATACTGAAAATTAGACTATTTAAGTAAGCATTAAAGAAAGCACTAAACAATGCTCTTAAAGGAGTAAACCTTTTGATGATGGGTTCTATTCAATGTTCACCGAAGATTGATCATTTTCGGTGGCAGCTGCAGCATCGTCTACAGATTCCTCTTCACAAAAGTCGCTATCATCGGAGCTTTGGAAGTCGTACGTATTCTCAAATTGATCGTTCTTCCCATTTATGTGCACCTGCACACACAAATCTAGCATCGCAAGAAAAAGATCTCTATATAAAAACATGTGTCAATAAAATCGGTTCTTATCCTTCATCCCGACCCCACCCCAATTTAAAAGGGTACCGGGACACTGGAAAATAGTCTAAAAGTATGGAAATTGAACAAATTTTTGTCAGCTTGGTCCTACTGCACAAAGAAACTCTGGTATGCATGCATGTTTTATGCCGCCAAAAAGGCGAATCCACTTATTTGTGTCAAAATAAAAATAAAGTTCAACAATCAAAACTTGGGTGGGGTCGGGATAAAAGATAAGAACCATAAAATCATACAAAAATACAGGAAAGAATTACGTATCACGGAAACGGCATTGTTAAGATTTCCTGGTGGATGACGACGAGTTCGACTTCCCGGCTGCCTGAACACCATCCTTTTCACAGCTCCCCAAGTCGCCTCTATGGAATTGGTGTGTACAGCCTACATAAATACAGTACAATACATCGATTTTTTCAAGTAAATAGTTAAACAAATACCTTTCGAACATGAGGAGGAAAGCAATATGGTATGTCCTCTTCTGCTGTTTTGAATGTGACACTGTGATTTATACGAAGTAGCTGATAGTTCAGTTCTCCAGACTGTCGTGTGCACGCTAACAATCAGCAATTACTATAGGCTCCTTTTTTATCCAACGCTGAATAAGTGGCAGGCGCGTAGCACTATCGCTAAAAATATTGATTACCAACAAATGTTAATGGAGTAAACTTCAAAAGGCTAAACCGTTTATCTACTTGAACCATAAAGATATGTCCTGAAGATCGAAAAATGCCTCCGAAAAACCCATGATCCCTCAACATGATGCCCTCGGTTATACTTTCTTTTTCCGAATTTAGATTCGTCGATTTCTACCTTTAAAGAGAAAAGTTGGATGGAAAATATCACATTTCCTCTTACCACATCGCCATGACCACCGATAGAATCACCCAATGTTACCATTCCATAGAAAACTGCACGGCGACAGAAGCGAGTCCATGTAACGGCAGTTGCTCGATTCATTCCAACTTTCTCGCAAATCTTTGTTAGCTCCATATTCGCAATCCCAAAACTGAAAGATGATATGTAGCATTAATTAAAAAGAATATGAATTCCATACCGCATGTAAATCTACTTCAGGATTAAAATGATAGGCGTCTTAATGCGACTGAAGAAAAAGACGTGAGAAGGCCAGCTTCCCCATTGCATGTAGAACCACCAATTGCTATACGTTTGCCGCTGCAGAACCGGACATTGCTGATAAAATAGAATAATGGAACCATCAATAGACTACACAGGATGAATAGAGTACGCAGAATAGAGTACGCTCTGTCAGCACTTTTTTCGGCAATTCGTACCTTGGGAAAGAAAAATGGTCGTCCGCGATCTTTGCTGAAGCGTGTCATGAGGTGGCATTTCACCGGAAAATAAAGCAAAAGTTTCAAAATGCACCAACAATCGGGGATTGATCAAAAAGTAACAATTTTGGTACCAAACTAATTCCTATTGTCTCTTCTATAAAATAAAAAAAAACATTTCAGCGAAAAGCGGTAAATTTGAAAAGTTGTAATAGTTTGGAAAATTTGATCACCCTGTGTAGTACTTTGCCTGCACTCTTGCTGAATATTAAATATTTTAGGTATTTTAGACAAATGTCGCTGGATATTCCGAACATAGCAGCTGATTATTTGCTTTTTGCTACTACTTCCAGACCTATTTATGCAGAAGCTAGTGTTGCCTCCACTTCCATACCTGTGGCTAGTAGCAGTAGTAGTAGTAGCTATGCATTCACTCTAGTCACCCAAGCTTCCTTGGTTGTGGGAGCAGGCAAACAGCTGGAGTTAGATGACGTCTTCACCTCCCACTCGAGAAGCACTCTTCAGCTTTGGGCAACTATTTCACAGGTAATTTTGGATAATCTTCAAAAAAAGTTAATTCTAGTGCTGTACCTAATCCATTTTCGGTCGTTTTGGTTGTTGTTTTTTGTGATTTTTTTTGGATTGTGCTTAGGCGCAGAGTGGTTCAGCGTACGTTAAGACGGGCTAAAAGACGTAGCAAGTAGTTGGAAAAACATGTTTGAGTACGTCCTCACGTAAGCTCTCACGTGAACTCTGCGCCTAAGCACAATCCAAAAAAGCAACAAGAAGGGCTAAGGCAAAGAATGGACCGAATTCGGCATCCGTGTCCACTCAGAGGCCATCTGCAGACCAATCACAGGGGGAGGGACCAGGCAAAAATCATGTTTTTGACATTATTTACCAAAAAAATTGTCATCGCAAATTGTGTCGATCCGTCAAACAGATTTTCAAAAAAACAGTGTATAAGAAAAGTTATGGCGGTTTTAAAGTGTCCATATTTCTTGGGACACCCTGTAGTCTTATATCGAGTGTTAAGGAGCCAATAAAGTTTATTTCTAAAGCAAAAAATTCAAAACTTTTTAAGACACTATCAGCGTAAAACATGTTTTATAATTACTTAAAAAATTCTGAGTCCGTCTTAACTTACGTTAGCCTACCCTGCGCCTAAGCATTAGTCCGAAAAAAAAAGGATCAAGGCGAAAATCACAAAGCACAAATAGGGCGGCTAGAAAAACAAACACGTGAATGAGGTAATACAGCCAACCCTCGATTTAGCGTCACCCTCGATTTCACCTCACCTTAGGTTCGGTCCCTAGGAGTGACGTTAGATCGAAGGTTGACTGTAAACAATTTTTTCAGATTCTATGGTGGACAGTCTTAGTAGTGTCGGCTATTTCCATCCCTATTCTAGGACATGCTTTATATGTTATGCTCAAGAAGTACAAAAAGTCCAACTATTTCCACTTTCTGATCACCATGATAGTGCTGGATTTGCTCATGTTGCTGTCTATACTCTTTAATTTAATGTCAGACTATGCTTTTGCTGCTCTCAAAGGTTTTTTCACCCATAATTATTGTGTTTAAAAAGAGTGTTAAGGAAGCATAATGTGCAAAATCACAGCCTTTATCACCAATGTGACTTCCTGCTACAGCAACTGGCTGTGGGTTTGTCTATTCGCCCAGCGGTTTGTTGCCATCTTCTTCCCAATGCACAGGTGGCAGGGCAAGTCGGATGATGAGGGTGGCACTCTTTTCCGCATACTTGACGACACACCCAGATTAATTCTCATAACCGGGGTTATGGCTGCAGCTACTCAGGTTAGTAAATAACTTACGCTTCAAATATTTCTGAACTGTAAGGTTTTTTACTTGAAACTTTTGCTAAGCCATTTAAGTTGTTATAAAGTACCGGCATTGTTTTAGGTATATTTGTTTTGTTTTCCGATCTACTGGGTTGTTCACAAAGTCCGTAGCTACAACCAATGCCATCTTGAAGAGCATAGTCGATTTACTAGATAGAATTTGGCCCTATACGACAATAGGTCCCATTTTTCGCCTTGGTCCCCCCTGTTGATTTTTTTTTATTTTTTGCTTCTATTTTAACCAATTTTATTTTCTTCTTTCGGCGACACATTAACATTCATAAATTTTCACGAGTTGTTCAACAAATTTTCTGAAATAATTCTGATTTCTTGCACGACAGTTCTGACGAGAAACGGCTTCAGCAATGTACGAGGCGAGCTGGTTCCATAGAGGCGCTTGATCTTATGTTTCATATGATCAAAAGAAATAAAAATAAGAAATAAAAAGAAATAAAAATAGCAATAAAAAAATTCATAAGAAATAAAAATAAGCAAAAATAGATTCGAAAATAAAAATCAGCGAAAAAAATCAACAGGGGGACCAAGGCAAAAAATGGGACCTATTGTCGTATAGGGCCTAGAATTTTAATATTTTTTGCTAACAAACAGAAAAAGTAGAATCTGGAGATTTGAGAAAAATGTCAAAATAGACCAAAATTGCCTTGGTCCTCCCTGTGAATTTTCAAAAACATATTTTCTACAGTCAAGCCTCTACATTGTGACACCCGAAAGCTTCGATCCCAACTGGTTCACACACTTTTTTTCCACAAATAGGTTTGAAATATTGTCGGACCCAGCCAGGATCGAACTTTTGGGTTTGTAGCCATGTCGAGGGCAGATTACAAACAATTTCCTTGTTTAAGAATCCACAGGGAGGACCAAGGCAGTTTTTGGCTCAATGTTTCTCGAGTCTCCAGATTCGATTTTTTCTATCTGTTAGTAAGAAATATGAAAATTCTATCTAGTAAATCGACTATGCTCTACAAAATGACATTGTCAGAATTTTGGATCGAATCGTACAGTTCGTTCGGTTCCCTTGTAAAATATTTTACAGCTATTTGGTGGCTGTAGATGGGCAAAAAGAGCCTTTATATGCCTTTTAATCGAACGTCTTGCCCGGAATCATATCTTAGGTGTGCTTAGTATGTGCTTATCTCTATCTCTAAGTTTCAAACCTTAGCCTCCTCCATGGGCGTGAAGGGCTTGGAGGCTTGGAGTTGAGATCATAAGCCAAAAACGAGTCTAGAGTCCAGGGCGATAATCAAATAATCTTTTGAGACAGTCTAATATAAAGTTAAAAATGTAAAATTTTGACATTTTGAAAATTCACAAAGAAGAGAATATTTAATAAGATTTATTAAGATGTGGGCGCCCTTCCTTATGAAAGAGGTGCTTATAATAGGACAAAGTGGGTCCATAGAAGGGGCCTATTGCGGTCCTGACTCCACACTAGTCAACAAAGACCTGTTTAAGTGGATTGCCGCCGTAGAGTCTGTCTGGACTTATGCTATGCCTTTCCTTATCACTGTGCTCACTGATCTCGCTGTTCTAGTATATCCTTTAAACAGCTCTAAACGGTAGGCAATAAATAAATCCACATTTCTGATGGATATAAAAAAATAATTTTCCAGATTCACAACAATCTCGAGCGAAGATGTGTGGAACAAAAAGAAGTGTCACACTCCAGCAGGCGCCGGTACTCCAGTCAGTTATAGACGCAACTCTATATTGTCCCCTTCCACAGCAACCCTCAACTCAAATTCCACCCCTCATTCTTTAAAAATTCAGTCAGAGGACAGTATTCGACAATGTCACAAAAGGAGACAAAGAGCTATTAGAAGGTGCTTGATGTTGGCTACTATGCAATTGTTGCTCAATTTGCCAAATTACGTGCTGCAATTGGTAAAAATTTTAGCAATGAAAATTAAAACTAAGCTTAATAAATTTTAAATTAAAATTAAGACATAAAGAATGATAGTAGACGCAAATTTAGAAAAAAAATTGAAGGGTTATACTTATTTTGTCCCATATTTATTTTTGGGTGGTAATTAATTTTGTCCCCAAATTTCTGAAAAATGTCCTCAAATGTGAAATGTCCCCAAATATTCTGAAATATGTCCCAAAAATTTTATTCTTCCCTATTTTTCATATTATCAGCTTAAAGTGTAATTTTTGGTACTGAGGGTTTTTCACGCTAAATGGTTTTCACGCTAAAAATTCCTATGTCAACAGCACCAATTCCGCCTACCAGTCATTACAATAATAGCCATCACCGCATTCCAGTCAAACTACACTTCGCGATTTGCATGTCAACAAGAGAAGGCGCTTTTCAGCTCAATGTAGTACTACAATCCATACGCATTTATTTGTCAGTACAAGTCTTGATTGCAACAAAATTTATTCTGACACACCAACACAAATAACAATGTGCAACTCCAAAACAATAATTCACTCTATCCTTGACTTGGACGCCTCTTTTTCGGCCAGCGGCTCAGCAATAGCGTGGCGCGGATAAGTCGTTTGCCATTGTTTCCTCATCACCACCACAGAGTGTTTGCACTGCGCTTTTTACCACCTACCTTGCAAGAGCACGAAAAATAGTTTGGCCACACTAGAAACGGAACGATAACATGAAATGCTGCCTTGTATTCCTTCAATTGCAGGAAAGTCCACCCGCCCTGAAGAAGTTTTCCGTGGAGATCTGCTGTATTCTTGTCCCGAGCTGAGAAAGAAGGCATTACGAAGAGATTGTTCTGCGGGCTTCTGAAAAATGGACGTTTCTCTTGCTCCAACTGATACGCTTCTTTGAAGACTTCTGGCGAAATCCTAGGACAGATGGCCGGTTCTTAAGCGATTAACAGTAAAAACTTCAATGACTACAAATCAATTCATACTACCTGACAGTCTGGATTTTTGCTAGAATTTGACACCATCTTCTCAGCCGTACGAAGGAAAGCCCGTTTTGGAAGAGTACTGCAGTCCTTTATAACGCGGTTCGTAGATTCCAATCCATTGTTTGTAGAGTAGCACGCAGAAAATCCTTCGAACCACCCACACAAGCTTGAATTCACCCAGGTTGAAAAGAAGTAATCCTTGAAGCATGTGCATGAATGGTTAGCAGCGTACTTGCCTGTCCGATGCTGAGAAAGTGCCATCGCAGCTTAAACCATTGTAAATTTCAAATTTAAATTTTTTGTCCCAAATTTACTTTTTTCGCTCAAACCACCGAACAAAAATTTATACTAGTTTTGCTATTTGGGGTGAATAAAAGATGTATTTTTCAAGTGCTTTTACACAGAAGCTACGCTTTGGTTTTTAACAATATTAAATCTACGATGAAAATTTGCTATCACAGTCAAACCTCGTTTATCCGGCACCCCTCAAAGTTTGTTCCCGCCTTGGGTGCGACACTTTTTAGCTCAATTTTCGAAGTCTTTTGAAAAATGTGATTAGCCAGCCTAGTCTGAAATATCTCAAGAATTCTGATTTTGTGGGTCGTTTTTCCAAAATTCTTAAATTTTGCTAAAATGACTGGTAAACCTCGCACCCTTTTTGAAAATGAGTGCCGCATAACCGAGGTTTACGGTTCATTTTGGCATCATAAAATGATTTTGGAAAACGACTGGCAAAGTCAGAATCCTTGAGATATTTCAAACTAGGCTGGATAATCACATTTGTCAATTGACTTCGAAAATTGAGCTAAAAAGTGTCGCACCCAAGGCGGGAACAAACTTTGAGGGGTGCCGGATAAACGAGGTTTGACTGTGACCACTTTCAACAGACGGCCTTTTTATGATAAATACTTCAGGTGGATGAGTTTTCTAATCTACGATTGACCAGTCAGAAGTTTGTAGTGTTCTATTTGTATGCAGATGCCCTTTTCTACCTGCTCTACCTTTCCCAATATCCCATGCTAGCTGTGTACATCCAGTGGCTGCACTCCAACTACACCAAGACAAGTGGAAGTGCCATTCATTCCACCAGCAACATGGCCTTAGCCAGCCAAACAAGGCCTCAAACCATGGGTTTCTCCTCCTTTTCCCACCCTGCTACCAAACATAACTCAGTGGATTACAGCCCTATAGGTAGGAAGGTGATGGTCGCCTCACCATCTATCGTTACCTCCATTCCAAGCACCACTGCATGTAGCACTACGGTCGAGACCAAGCTGGTCACTGGCAACACTTTCAGGCGCTCCACTAAGAGACACTCAACGGGTTGTGTGGTGCTCCAATTATAGAAATTTGTTAAAAAATTGTTTTTTTGTGTGTGTGAAGAATTTTAAAGAATCATTTTTACACGAGTATTAGGTTTGTGTACATTGTGTAATTGAGGTTCCAGTAATAATGATCTCTATGCAATAAAAAGCCTTTTTCTGTACGCAATCTGGTTTCAAAGTCCGATCTTCTGTGTTTTGCTGATTCTAGTTTCGGTCCGGTCAGATGATTTTTTTTCCGGTTACCAGTGAAAATTTTAAATGTTTCTGTTTTTTTAGTTAGAAATATTTTTTTTTAAATTGACTCAAAAAAGAAGGGTTGTGCAGGCTATCAAAGAAATAGTCTCAACAAGTTTTTTAGAATTCAAATTTCGTTATACATAGTTATACATGGTCAATACTTTGTGTTCTGCTATTTTTAAGTGCTGTGCATGCAACACTAAATACGATAGAAAAACAAATCTGCAATACAAAAAAACCAACAAAGAAAATAGTAATCGGCCCAGCAACAAAGGCAGGTGTAGTTGCTGAATAACATTTTTTTATAAAAATTAGGGTTGGCAACAGTTAACTCGACGTTTTGAAAAATTTTGACTTTATTTTTTGTTTTTATATGTGTTTTTCCCCAAAATTTTGAGCATGTGACCCCGCAATTGAAAGCCTGGGATAGTGGCTACACAGTGGTATAAAAATTTCATGATTCAGTTCACAAAAATGGATCTATTGTAATGAAAACAATGTCGGGTCAGACTACCCGATTTCGGCATCGGGTACCCGAAATCGGGTAGTCTGACACGAAATTGTTTTTATCAAAAGAGATCAATTTTTGTGAACTGAATGAAGAAATTTTTGTACCACTGTGTAGCCGCTATCGTAGGCTTTCAATTGCGGGGTCACATGCTCAAAATTTTCGAAAAAAACGCACATAAAAACAAAAAATAAAGTCAAAATTTTTCAAAACGTCGAGTTAACTGTTGCCAACCCTAATAAAAATTAAAAGTCTTACAAGGGACCCGCGCGAACTGTCAACTGAAAGTCTGAAAGTTTTATCGTGTAGCCCATAGTCGATTTATTTAGTGTAGCCGCGAGAAATTTTCCGGACAGAAAGAAAAATTTTGAGTACGAGACTAAAGAAATGTGTAAAAACGTGAAAATTTTGTTCCCCCCTATGGTCCCCCTATGGTTTTTTTTTTATTTTTTAAAATTCGTTTGGTTTTCGAATAGGCTCATTTAAATAGGCTCAGGCTTAGGTTTTCTTGGATGTGCACTTCGCTTTCAGCACTTTATTTTTAGCAATATGGATGCAATGAAGCAAGAGATTATGGAGCAATTAGCGAACGAACTATCATCGGTGCGATGCGATCTAACTGTGGGTGATATGTTATAAAGTTATAATGTGTTATGTAGTCTTTAGTCTCGTACTCAAAATTTTTCTTTCTGTCCGGAAAATCCCTCGCGGCTACACTAAGTAAATCGACTATGGGCTACACGATAAAACTTTCAGAAATGCCGTGAGTGAGTTGACAGTTCGCGCGGGTCCCTTGTTAGTTGTTTTTATGAAGGTTTGATAGCTCGTTGAAAAACTAAGACTCAGACAAAAAATTGAAAATTTATGTAAAAATCTAAGGAAAAATGCTTTTTTAAAATCGCATTTCAGTGATTAGCTGTTAAAATTTACACTTTTGCTGCTACGTTTCATTTACAGATTATATAGATCGTGCTTTGCAAAATTAAAATATGTTTGCTGCTGACTTTTAATTGCCCTTGAATGACCATATTTGTTCATGACAATGAGAATTTACACTTTTTTTACTCCACAAATACTTTTTGTATTACGTAGTGTTGGTATATCAAAATAAAAAGCAATAGATGGCCTAGGTGGTTCAGTGGTATAGTAGCGGGGTGTGTTGATCGTTGGTCTCAGATTCGATTCCCTTTTGTGTTTGGATAAATTATTTTTTATTTACTACAAATAATTTCAAAAAAAAATTCGGAAAAAAGGTTTTTGCAAAATTTCCATAGTCATGAACAAGTATGGTCTTTGAAAATGGCACACCAGCGCGTTACAGTGCAAATTGAGGCAGGGACGAGTAATTTGAAAAAAACAGTCCCTCTTTTCACTCGTTTCGTGTTAAAAGTGATATTTATGACCTTATACTAGTTTTACAAACTAGGCAGAGAACTTTTTTTTAGATCAGGTAGAACGCTTGTAGAAAATTTTCGAGAAAGAAAGAAATTTCTGTCCCTCTTTTTCACTATAACAGACTGGTATCAGGGTGGTATTCTCAGCCGGCTGAGCTTAAACTTAGCCATCAGCTGGCTGAGGCCGATGGCTGGGGCTGATGAAAAGTTTTAGAAGTCAGCCGGCTGAGGCTGATGGCTGGGGCTGATGAAAAGTTTTAGAAGTCAGCCGGCTGAGGCTGATGGCTGGGGCTGATGAAAAGTTTTAGAAGTCAGCCGGCTGAGGCTGATGGCTGGGGCTGATGAAAAGTTTTAGAAGTCAGCCGGCTGAGGCTGATGGCTGGGGCTGATGAAAGTTTTAGAAGTCAGCCGGCTGAGGCTGATGGCTGGGGCTGATGAAAGTTTTAGAAGTCAGCCGGCTGAGGCTGATGGCAGGGCTGATGAAAAGTTTTAGAAGTCAGCCGGCCGAGGCTGATGGCTGGGGCTGATGAAAAGTTTTAGAAGTCAGCCGGCTGAGGCTGATGGCTGGGGCTGATGAAAAGTTTTAGAAGTCAGCCGGCTGAGGCTGATGGCTGGGGCTGATGAAAAGTTTTAGAAGTCAGCC
Source organism: Ditylenchus weischeri (assembly GCA_029231635.1). Lineage (NCBI taxonomy): Eukaryota > Metazoa > Nematoda > Chromadorea > Rhabditida > Anguinidae > Ditylenchus > Ditylenchus weischeri. Next base: position 17,381 of record JAMRYI010000863.1, on the reverse strand, counting down.
GGCTGAGGCTGATGGCAGGGGCTGATGAAAAGTTTTAGAAGTCAGCCGGCCGAGGCTGATGGCTGGGGCTGATGAAAGTTTTAGAAGTCAGCCGGCTGAGGCTGATGGCTGGGGCTGATGAAAAGTTTTAGAAGTCAGCCGGCTGAGGCTGATGGCTGGGGCTGATGAAAAGTTTTAGAAGTCAGCCGGCTGAGGCTGATGGCTGGGGCTGATGAAAAGTTTTAGAAGTCAGCCGGCTGAGGCTGATGGCTGGGGCTGATGAAAAGTTTTAGAAGTCAGCCGGCTGAGGCTGATGGCTGGGGCTGATGAAAAGTTTTAGAAGTCAGCCGGCTGAGGCTGATGGCAGGGGCTGATGAAAAGTTTTAGAAGTCAGCCGGCTGAGGCTGATGGCTGGGGCTGATGAAAAGTTTTAGAAGTCAGCCGGCTGAGGCTGATGGCTGGGGCTGATGAAAAGTTTTAGAAGTCAGCCGGCTGAGGCTGATGGCTGGGGCTGATGAAAGTTTTAGAAGTCAGCCGGCTGAGGCTGATGGCTGGGGCTGATGAAAAGTTTTAGAAGTCAGCCGGCTGAGGCTGATGGCTGGGGCTGATGAAAGTTTTAGAAGTCAGCCGGCTGAGGCTGATGGCTGGGGCTGATGAAAAGTTTTAGAAGTCAGCCGGCTGAGGCTGATGGCTGGGGCTGATGAAAGTTTTAGAAGTCAGCCGGCTGAGGCTGATGGCTGGGGCTGATGAAAAGTTTTAGAAGTCAGCCGGCTGAGGCTGATGGCTGGGGCTGATGAAAAGTTTTAGAAGTCAGCCGGCTGATGGCTGGGGCTGATGAAAGTTTTAGAAGTCAGCCGGCTGATGGCTGGGGCTGATGAAAAGTTTTAGAAGTCAGCCGGCTGAGGCTGATGGCTGGGGCTGATGAAAGTTTTAGAAGTCAGCCGGCTGATGGCTGGGGCTGATGAAAGTTTTAGAAGTCAGCCGGCTGAGGCTGATGGCTGGGGCTGATGAAAAGTTTTAGAAGTCAGCCGGCTGAGGCTGATGGCTGGGGCTGATGAAAAGTTTTAGAAGTCAGCCGGCTGAGGCTGATGGCTGGGGCTGATGAAAGTTTTAGAAGTCAGCCGGCTGAGGCTGATGGCTGGGGCTGATGAAAGTTTTAGAAGTCAGCTGGCTGAGGCTGATGGCTGGGGCTGATGAAGTTTTAGAAGTCAGCCGGCTGAGGCTGATGGCTGGGGCTGATGAAAGTTTTAGAAGTCAGCCGGCTGAGGCTGATGGCTGGGGCTGATGAAAGTTTTAGAAGTCAGCCGGCTGAGGCTGATGGCTGGGGCTGATGAATTTAGAAGTCAGCCGGCTGAGGCTGATGGCTGGGGCTGATGAAAAGTTTTAGAAGTCAGCCGGCTGAGGCTGATGGCTGGGGCTGATGAAAAGTTTTAGAAGTCAGCCGGCTGAGGCTGATGGCTGGGGCTGATGAAAAGTTTTAGAAGTCAGCCGGCTGAGGCTGATGGCTGGGGCTGATGAAAGTTTTAGAAGTCAGCCGGCTGATGGCTGGGGCTGATGAAAAGTTTTAGAAGTCAGCCGGCTGATGGCTGGGGCTGATGAAAGTTTTAGAAGTGCCGGCTGGAGGCTGATGGCTGGGGCTGATGAAAGTTTTAGAAGTCAGCCGGCTGATGGCTGGGGCTGATGAAAAGTTTAGAAGTCAGCCGGCTGAGGCTGATGGCTGGGGCTGATGAAAAGTTTTAGAAGTCAGCCGGCTGAGGCTGATGGCTGGGGCTGATGAAAGTTTTAGAAGTCAGCCGGCTGATGGCTGGGGCTGATGAAAAGTTTTAGAAGTCAGCCGGCTGATGGCTGGGCTGATGAAAAGTTTTAGAAGTCAGCCGGCTGAGGCTGATGGCTGGGGCTGATGAAAGTTTTAGAAGTCAGCCGGCTGATGGCTGGGGCTGATGAAAAGTTTTAGAAGTCAGCCGGCTGAGGCTGATGGCTGGGGCTGATGAAAAGTTTTAGAAGTCAGCCGGCTGGAGGCTGATGGCTGGGGCTGATGAAAAGTTTTAGAAGTCAGCCGGCTGAGGCTGATGGCTGGGGCTGATGAAAAGTTTTAGAAGTCAGCCGGCTGAGGCTGATGGCTGGGGCTGATGAAAGTTTTAGAAGTCAGCCGGCTGAGGCTGATGGCTGGGGCTGATGAAAAGTTTTAGAAGTCAGCCGGCTGAGGCTGATGGCTGGGGCTGATGAAAGTTTTAGAAGTCAGCCGGCTGAGGCTGATGGCTGGGGCTGATGAAAAGTTTTAGAAGTCAGCCGGCTGATGGCTGGGGCTGATGAAAAGTTTTAGAAGTCAGCCGGCTGAGGCTGATGGCTGGGGCTGATGAAAAGTTTTAGAAGTCAGCCGGCTGATGGCTGGGGCTGATGAAAAGTTTTAGAAGTCAGCCGGCTGATGGCTGGGGCTGATGAAAAGTTTTAGAAGTCAGCCGGCTGATGGCTGGGGCTGATGAAAGTTTTAGAAGTCAGCCGGCTGAGGCTGATGGCTGGGGCTGATGAAAAGTTTTAGAAGTCAGCCGGCTGATGGCTGGGGCTGATGAAAGTTTTAGAAGTCAGCCGGCTGATGGCTGGGGCTGATGAAAAGTTTTAGAAGTCAGCCGGCTGATGGCTGGGGCTGATGAAAGTTTTAGAAGTCAGCCGGCTGAGGCTGATGGCTGGGGCTGATGAAAGTTTTAGAAGTCAGCCGGCTGATGGCTGGGGCTGATGAAAGTTTTAGAAGTCAGCCGGCTGATGGCTGGGGCTGATGAAAAGTTTTAGAAGTCAGCCGGCTGAGGCTGATGGCTGGGGCTGATGAAAGTTTTAGAAGTCAGCCGGCTGAGGCTGATGGCTGGGGCTGATGAAAAGTTTTAGAAGTCAGCCGGCTGAGGCTGATGGCTGGGGCTGATGAAAAGTTTTAGAAGTCAGCCGGCTGATGGCTGGGGCTGATGAAAGTTTTAGAAGTCAGCCGGCTGATGGCTGGGGCTGATGAAAGTTTTAGAAGTCAGCCGGCTGATGGCTGGGGCTGATGAAAAGTTTTAGAAGTCAGCTGGCTGAGGCTGATGGCTGGGCTGATGAAAAGTTTTAGAAGTCAGCCGGCTGAGGCTGATGGCTGGGGCTGATGAAAGTTTTAGAAGTCAGCCGGCTGATGGCTGGGGCTGATGAAAAGTTTAGAAGTCAGCCGGCTGATGGCTGGGGCTGATGAAAAGTTTTAGAAGTCAGCCGGCTGAGGCTGATGGCTGGGGCTGATGAAAAGTTTTAGAAGTCAGCCGGCTGAGGCTGATGGCTGAGGTAATCGTTGAGTATACCACCCTGACTGGTATGCCCCTTTAAGCGCAAAAAGTATTTAAGATCTCATTAAAGTTTCTCACCTATCCCATTTGCTAGACCATTATCCTTCTTCTCATCAAATATTTGACCAAGTTCAAATACCCAGGGTTTGCTGTTAAGGCCAAAATATCTGGTGCCGAAATAAATAGCTTTCTGACCAACCAAACCAGCATAGAAAAGCTTTAATAAAAAGTATTGTAATTTTTTAAGCTTTTAGAATAAAAATAAACCAACACTTGCTATATAAGCTGCATATAGTGGGTAAGTTCGGCTAGAATTGGACCAAAAAGTAGTCAAATATATAGCCATGCAAACTACAGCTGCGACAAAATAAATATATCCTTGTTTTCCATAAACGTTACGTTCTGAATCCACCAGCCAGACAACATGTACCATCAGAATAATAGATAGCAAAATCTCAAATATAGCAATAATTCTGACCCAATTCTGTAGAATGTAATTTAGTTTGGACCAGTTGTTTTCAAGACAATTACCATCAGTGAACAGTTTCCACGGCAATCAGCAGTTTCCTTATCGTCCATATGAGGCACAATATTTAAAATTTGTTAAAGTCTTTAAGATCAGAGTTTTTAGGCTCTGGTTCGGCATGAGACAACTATTCTTTTTGCTGGCAGTTCTTGCGTGACTATCACTTTTAGTGTATAATAATATACAGCCAACTCTCTATAAACCGGCACCCCGATAAAAAGGCATATCCAGTGAACCGGCACTGTAAAAAAGCCTGATTTGGCTGACCAGCAAAGAATAAGAACAAAATAGACCACCGATAAACCGGCTTGCTAGGATGTTTCCTTGGGTTTGCGAGTTTATCGAGAGTCAACTGTAATATAGAGCCGCATTGTATAAGACCACCCCCGTTGCAAAAAATTGCACTTTCGAATTTGCGAAATCGCGGGGGACAGCTCTTTTACTCTAAAAGTATAGGGTGGCCCATCCTTATCCGACTATTTGAATTGGCCATTTGATTTGATTTTGATTTTTCATTCATACGGCGAGATTTTTGTTTTATCTGAAAGAAGATAGTCTAGGAATATGTTTGGTACTAAACTTGCTCCTTAACATTTTATTCAATATCTCAACAAATCTGCCGACAAAACAACAACAATTTCAAAGCCATTAACAACAAAATTTATTCAACTAAACATTCATTCAACATTTGGGTAGGATTGTTCAACTGATTTTCCTTGCACTTCGATGCAGCGGTGAAGACTGTATTTCGTAAGACTCGATAGAGCGATGGACCATCTCCCACGGAAGTTCATCGAAGGCTTGTTGAATTCTGGACTGGAGATCATCGAGGCTGGCGGGTTCTGTTTGGTAGACTTGCACTTTGATATAGCCTCACAAGAAGAAATCACATGGCCACGGAAGATATTGAAAAGTTATTCCCATCCAAGAAAAGAATGAAAAGAGAATCAAAAGCCAACAAACTTTGGCATTGCCTTCTTCCTCGGACCCATGTTGCCTGTTTCTTGGAACTTCAACCACCATTCTTGAATGCTTGCATTTCTCGGTGCCTTGGCATTTCTTCCCGACTTGCTGCGATATTCCACTTGCACTTTCTTCGATGGCCCGTGCCTTGCGTAAAAAATGATCGTCCAAACTCTTTGCTGAAGCGAATAAGGCATTTCATTTCAGGTTTAAACATCCCCCAAAAATTGATTTTTTAACCGAAAATGCACGATTGAGGTGTCAAACGAATTCCTAGCCTCTCCTCTTCCGAACAAAAAAATCCCGTCGAGACAAAATAAATTTAAAAAGTTATGGCCAGTTCAAATAGTCGGATAACGATGGGCCACCCTGCATTGAAAAAATATTTTTATAATCATTTTTGTAGATTTAAAATTCAAATTTTATTTCTTATTCGAGCCAAATCTTCAACCACATTGTAAAGTTGTGTTTTTCAAAAGTGCTTTAAGCAAATAGTCGTTTCGAGTCCTGCCAAGAAAATTGCTACTTTATCTAGTGCTTATTTCTCTTTCAGTGCTTAAAAATAATATTTAGGTGTAAAATCTTGAGAAAAAAAAATTAGAGTCCCAAAGTAAGGACAAGTTTTATTGATTAGGAACAGTGTTGTAAATAAATCTTAGAATTACGGCACCGACACCAGCTCACGGCCCCGACCCAGAAAATTTCGGAACCGCTTCACGACACCGATCTTGAAAAATTTTGGCACCTGTGACACTTGACGATGATTCACTGGAATCATCAACTAGGGCTCTCCTTCCAGTGCGTGCCTGTGCGTGCTTGTTCTGCATAGTATATAAAATGGCCATAGAGTGGCCAGATTCATTCTTTTTGTTTTGTATGCCTTTGCTTATATCTGTTTTCTCGTGCTTTTATCTAATAAATATTCTGTGGAACTAAGCTGACTTGACTTCATCAAGACCTCGACTTGACCTCATCGAACTTAACTGTCAGAACTCAGACGACAGTTGAATGAGCTCGTCTCAGGTCAACTACCTGATCGACTTCCCCCAACTACTTGGACAACTTGACTTCAACTTCAACTCGAAGTCAAGTCTGCTTGAAGAGCTGAATATAGCTCAGGTCTAACTATTCCGGCACTAATTCCAGTTCAATTTTAATCTCCACAGCACTTACAACAGTTATAAGGACAGATTAGAGCCTTGAAATAAGGCTTATTTTCCACGGATAATCCGAATTCCTTAGAGGTGTCGGTTAATAGATACCCGATAATAGCTATAAATTCAAGCAAAAAAAATTTAATTTTTTTTTCAAAGTCAAAAAAGCTGCACCTTTCAAAGTGAGAAAACCGAAACTGCCATTGCCATCAAATGTAATGGTCTTTTAAATTCGGTATTTTAAAAAAATATTGTAAGTAAATTATAAAAAATAAGTAAAACTAGCACAATGTCAAAATGAAGAACAACTATCGCTTCTTTCAAATTATTTTTGTCTAATAAGAAGAAAAACAACAACAAGAAAGGGAAGTAAATTTAACAAAATAAACTTAAATTTACTTGCTTTCAAAAGAGAAAAAGTTATTTTTAAAGTTTTATTTTTACTCTGGAAAACTCTAACAACGATCAATTTTTAGCAAAATTTCAAAGCTTTTAGAAAAAAAAAATTCAAAGCTGTAAAAGTAGTTTGTTAAATGACAATTGGTCTTTTGATTAATTTATTGACCCTAGTTTCGCAAAAATAAAATTTTGTTACTAGCAAAGTATTTTAATCTTTTCACAAAATTTGGGCTGAGGGGGTACAGGGTGTGTCAAAAAAATTTGACCACTCTTAAATTTTCCAACTTTTTTTAAATTTTTTGTGTCATCGTATATACAAATTTTTCCGACTGTCATGCCACATTAGCTGTGTTCATTCTCTGGCAATTTTAGGAAATGGCAGAAATCAGAAAACAAGAAATTATAATTGCTTTCATCTGTCCGTTTCCGTTGTGTCGCAATAAAAAGCGGTTGGTTTTCCTGCCTTTATTATTTCATTGTTTTATCTGCAATTCTTTCAGGTTCCACAGCTCATCAGGTCAGCAGTGTTTTTTCACTTTAATTTGTTGGTTAAAACAGATATTTTACAGGATGCTTTGCCTCTGAAAACAGCTCAAAAGATGCATGCCTGGTTGAGATGAATTCTGCCGTTTTGGTTTTGTTCAATAAAGTTCATTGGGGCTTGAAGTTCTAAAATTTCAAGGGGTTGGCTCGAGGCTCGAAATTTTCGAGGGCTCGGCTCGAGGCTCGAAGCTCGAAAAAAAGTCGAGCTTCGAGCCGAAAGCTCGATTTCGAGCCCTCGGTTCGACAACCCTAAAAATGTTGCTTGAATATGTACTGGAGTGGGTGGATGCACAGTGGCCATAATGTCCCTTTAAAGGGACAAATGCCCCTTTTTCAGAAATTTTGCCCTTTTTATTTTTGTGAAAAAGAAACGACGAATTTTTTAAATTTGTTGTATCCGTATACTTTTTCGTTGTATTATAAGCCTGATTTTTCCGAAAATGTTTGCTGCGAAATGTATGTTTGTGTATTTTTTGTCTGCTGCGCTATTTACCGCTTGAATATTTGGCGCTACCGGAGTATGCCCCCCAATGAAATTTTTTTCGAACTCCTTCAAAACACCATTTTAACCATTTTTAAGCATTTCCTACACGTTAAACACGATAAAAAGGTGTTTTCATTTTCATTCATAATTTTCTTTATAAAATGTCAATTTTTTAAAAATCTTGAATTTTGGTTTAATTTTTAGTTATTTTCGCATAGATCACGATGCGCTACATACCGTATTATCTCTAATAAGCGCCCCGGGGCGCTTATTTTTCAACCCTCCGAAAATCGGAAAAATTTTGGGTCGATCTCGAGATTTTTGGGTGCACATCCAAACTCTAAAAAGTGGAATCGGTAGAGCTCGTGGGAGTTAAGAAAATGCAAAAAACAGCTTTGCAAAATATTTGCTCTGCCTCGAGATACACACCCTCAAAGTAGAGGGGGGGGCGCTTATTAGAGAGGGGGGCGCTTATTAGAGAGGGGGCGCTTATTAGAGATAATACGGTATATGATTTCTGTTTATTATAACTTAGTAAGTCACATGTTGAGGTTACCTTGACCCCAAAAAGATGGAATTTGAACATAGTTTTGTTAACTGGGGCCTACCGCATGTACAAACTCTGGTATGCATACATGTTTTATGCATCCAGAGTCACTTTCGAGTGATTTGTGTCTAAGGTAGTGGGTGTGCGCATCTCAACCACAAGCAACCAGGGGGCTTGGTTGGTTGGTTAGAGATGCGCACACCCACATACCTTAGACATGATTCCGAGCAAGACTCTTGATCATAAAATGCATATCGAGGCTCTCGTGAGTTGAAAAGGCCCCCGAAGGGGGCACAAGGGGATTGGGGGCTTGGAGTTGAGATGCACACACACATACCTTATACACAAATCACTCGAAAGTGACTCTGAAACCAACCAAACCCATGAAAAAGCATGCATATCAGAGTTTCTTCATGCGGTAGGCTCCAGTTAACAAAACTATGTTCAAATCCCATCTTTACAGAGTGTTTAGGTACCTCTTACCTCCTTATTTTATGCTCTCTCGTGTTTTTTGCGTGCAGCCAAAAGAGTTGGAAAATTCCGCCCCCCGTCTCTAACTATGCCCGCGTCTCTAATTCCGCCTCTTTAGCAAAAGGTCGAAAAATTCCGCCCCCAGTGGCGGAATTAGAAAAAATACGGTAAATGTTGTTTGTTTGAGATCACATGCCCTTTTTCTCAAAAAATGATATGACCACCCTGTGTGGATGGGTCGAATCCAATAGGTCGAAAAATAGAACGCCACTCTCTGATAGAAGGCCACTCCTCAAGGGGGCCTGAAAAAATAGTGCGGCATGACGTGTTATTAGAGAAAATATGGTAGCTGTATTTCTGATTCATTGAAACTTTTAGTTACCCTAAAACTGCCTATAACATAATTGTGCTTATTAGCCGTTTTTCCAAGAAAAATACAGTGTTGTCTCAAGAATTGTAATGCATTCCACCTCTTCCACCATTTCAATGAAATAATTAACTAAAGTGGCGGTGCAAAAGGCTCCATTCAATCGGCCGGATTGAATTACAACTAAAATTTTTTGGCTAGCTATAGTCTTCTTCTTGTTGTGCCCCCAATCAACCAGCAGGAATAAATGTCATCTGTGTGTGCATAATAGCTTGCATGAAAATTAAGACATTTGGATGCACTCGCACGTCTAAGCAAATATTTTGGAGGCAGTGCAGTGACTGGTGTGTGGGCGCCCTCCCAAAAGTACAGCCATCCCCGGGCTAATACCAAACCACTTGTGCTCTGAAACTTGTGTTTGCCAAAGATTTCCTGCGAATAAATTAGCCAATAGCTTGAGGTGGGCTATAGATAGAAAAAATGACGCGGACAAATGTTGATTCAGTTGTTGTTTGTTTTACAAACGGGTCCAGATCGTATTTTTACAAGGTCAAAAAAAAGATTGCATTATTTTATTTTGAAAAGAAATATTCATTTCCATAATTTTTTTAGCAATTTTAAGAGATTTGGAAACCCATCAATTGAATATTTTCAGTCGCAACAGAAATGGGACGGAAGAATCAAGAAGTCAGAACAAAATTCAGAACTGGGGGTAAATAAAACTTTCAAGTTAACTATGTTCTTCCGAAATTTAAGAAATTCGGCCGGCGCCGAATAAACAGTGGCGTCGGCGCCGATTTTTAGTAGACCCGGCGCCTGGGTCGGCGCCTGGCGCCGATTTTTCTCAGCGTGCAGGTATGCTCCTTGAATGCCAACTATAATCATAACAATGAACTCAAACCTGAAGAAATCCCAGACAAGTAGTCGCTTTCCAAATAGACTTCTGCCAAACACACGCTCCAAATAGTCCGTTGTCAGTGAATCATACATCCACGAGTCGACTAGCTTCTGCGCATATTCTTTCGGAGGGTTTTGACAGACAGTTGTTGGCACTCGTAGACGGAAATTATGTCGGGCGATAAATTTGTTAAGCCATCCATGACTCGCCTCAAAAAACTTCACATTTAGAATTGATCCAAAATTTTATGATTTACCTTGAAATCGCCGTCATCCAGATCTCCGTTAAAGGTTCTTTCTGCTTGCTGCTGGATCAAACGACGGGACACTCGAAGCTTTTTTAATCGCCTTTCCCGGACCCAGATAGAGAGCTCATTACCAAGATCTTTGTACTTCAAAGGACGGCCTCCTCCTTGCAACCTTTTCTTGATGTTGCCAGCAGGTGATGATTCGCTGAACAATGAAGAAGTTTATTTATCAAAACAAAACAGTGTAAAAATATCAAAAATTACTTGATTAAATGGAACTTTTTCTCGTTTTTTATCCACTCGTGAATCCGTTCACGATCCACGTGAAATTTTGTGCTGGCTGAATGAATTGAAACTCGCTTTACATGCTTAATAGCTTCCAATTTGTAGGCTGAAGTATATGAGTTTAGCTTCCCTGACTGCTTCATCTAGCTATCTTCTTCTTCAACGCCAAGCATATCGACCACATCAGAGTTGATCATCTTGGAAATCAAAAGACAAGTAAATTAGGGATAAAGTCAAAAAATGTTTGGCTCCGACAGGTTGAAAAATAAGCGCCCTCTCTCTAATGAGCGAGGGGGATTTTCTAGCGGGGCGGGGAATTCCCCGCGGAGACAGTAGCGGGGACTCATTCCTACTAATAAGTTCAAAAAAGTGGTCAAAAGTCGATTTTGAGGAGGTCCCATATAAGGAATTCCGGCCACAAGTAGACTCTGCCAACCGCTAATTCGAACTTCGTTTTGACCAAACGTTTTGAATTTTCGATGAACTTGCGATACTTTGTTTAATTGATAGCGCAAGGTCCGATCCTTCTAATGATATAAATGTTTCTTTTTAAATAACTTACATTTTGAAAGTCATAAAGAAGAATCAGATAATTAAACAAAAATTAGTCAAAATCTTGAAATAACTAAACAAAAAATAAACATTTTTTGTCTCGACATGAAAACCACGAGTTTGCATTTTTTTCGGTTTTGACACACTGTGAGGCGGGAACAAAAATAATATGCTTTTCGTATTTTTCGCATTCAAAAAGCCGGCGCTACCGGAGTATACAACCATCCCCACCCCTTTTTTCATGCATCCAGAGTCACTTTCGAGTGATTTGTGTCTAAGGTATGTGGGTGTGCACATCTAAACTCCAAGCCCCCAAGCCTCCAAGCCACCAAGCCCCAAGCCACCATGCCACCAAGCCACTGAGCCCCCAAGCCACCAAGCCACCAAGCCCCCAAGCCACCAAGCCACCAAGTCCTCAAGCCACCAAGCCATCAAGCAACCAGCACCCCTGCGCCCCCTTCGGGGCGCAGGGTGCTTGAGATTTAGAGATACGCGCACTCACTTCCCTTAGACATGATTCCGAGCAAGACTCTTGATCATAAAATGCATATAGAGGCTCTTTTTGCCTCGCTCCAGTGACCAAAACAGGGTAGATCGGGGGTTATACTCCGGCAGGGTCAAAAAGCCTAAGAAGTGCGTTTGGTTTGAGGTATCAGCGATTTTTTTGAATAAAATACATTTTTTTTAATATGTAAATATTTTAAATACTATAATCCATTTGATATCATGAAAGCGAAACAAGCATGATACAAGTGACAAATGTCTGGTTGCCCTTACATTTTACACTTACAGTTGTGAACAAGTTTTGAAACAAATTGATCTATAAAGCTTAGGGCGATCTGGCTCTTTTTTTGTAAACCATTGTAAAGCTGTCATCATTTTTTTTTATTATTTGTCATTTATTCGAAATCTTAAAGTAAAAATAATAAAACAACAGCTTGAGCATTCTCTGGTTTCTATTTGTTGTATATAGTTTGATTGCTCTTTGGAGTCCCCAGCCCAATAGTCTGCAAAACACCACCACATTCCTAAACCCCTTGCTTCCAGCTAGCGCTATTGGTTTTATCTGATTGTATTGTGTATTGTGGGTGGGCCATCTTCCGCTGTGCCGAAAGATGGATGCCCTTTATAATCTGCAGCTAGCTGCCTTGGATCAGCTGGTATTGTATTGTGCTGTCCTATTCTATTTGCTTGCTCTCTTTTAGCTAAATAAACGATTCCCACCAATTGCCATGTGTCCCACATAAAGGATTCAAGATCCACCGATCCTCTCCTTAGTCTGATCAGCTTTGGTTCGGGTCTCAACATTTTACTTATTCTCTGGCGAGATTTTGAAAATTCTCAAAAAGTTCCAGATCTTTTTCCATCCATCCTACAGCTTAAAAAACTATTTAGTCCAGACGTTAAAAATTAATAAAAAAAACTAAAATAAGTTTTTTATTCTGGTCATTTTAAAACTTAATTGCTTCAATTTGCTTCGCAGCACCTGGCTTACTAAGAAACGTTAGAATATATTTATTCTATCTATTCGTGTATTCCGCCTCAAAAAGGCAAAAAAAAATTTATCAAATATTCCACAATTTCTTTTTAAAGGCTGTATCTGAAAAAATAAATAAAAAGCACTTTTATCGAAATAAAAATAAATGTCAGTAGTTGCAGTTATTTTATTCCATGTGCTTGCCAAAAAATTGTTTTTGTGCCAGTTTTAATTGTGACTGTGTGTGTAGTAGGTGTCATTGGTATTTGAAGCAAAGGAAATAATAGGAATTTAGCAGGATATGCGTGTGTTTTGGCTTCCACGGGGATTCCAGACATTTTTAAACTTAATTTTGTTTTCTGAAAATCACTCATTAGGCAACTTTAATCAAAGGAAGTGCTTTTTTGAGTCTATTATATAGAAGTGTTGTAGCAGCTAGAGTAATTGTGTTATTTATGTTTTGTTTCTAATGTGTATTTCGAAAAATGTGCAGGCTGCAAAATACAATTTGATTGACAATATAATTTGAAAATGTTTGGGTTGGGGCCCCCACCCTTCTCGAAGCACAGATTTTTTATTTATTTTTCATTCACAAACGTACATCTCTAATATTTGACACCACAAGTAAAAAAATATGTCTGGAACATTGAATTTTGTTCTCCACACAAAATCAGACATGTATGACAAACACAGAGTTCTGGCTGTTCCGAATTCATTCTTATGTCGAACCTTATATTTCTGCCAGACTGACTCAATTGCTTCTGCCGTTTTTTTTTCAGCTTCATAGGCTTTCCACAAACGCAGATAAGATTGGAATGGAGAAGCTTTAGATTTTGGAGCCAGGAGAAAAATGTCTGATCATCCCAAGTGAGTCTTTCATAGAGATCGGCCAGAGTGAAATTTCGAAGCTCTTCCATTCTTCTTCGTTTTGGTACTCGTTTAAAAATGGCAAAGGAAAACACTATGAGAAAAAAAACCGCGAATTTAAATAAAAAAATCTGTGTTTCGAGAAATTTAGGGTAGGGGGGGGGCCCCAACCCAACAAGTGCCGTTTTTTTAGAGGTGATGACGGGACGGGATCCCGTCGGGATCCCGATCCCGCCCGATCCGATTTTGGTCCAAAATCCCGTCCCGAAATCCCGATCCCGAAAATCGTCAAATCCCGACACGATTTTTTATAGCATTTTCATCAATTATTCATTATTTGTTTGATAAATTCTGCTGCATCGTTTTCGCTTTTGTACGTTGATGCGCTCTTTATCTCTTTGCATTTTCAGATGAGTGTTTTTTGGAATCGATCTTTTTGCGAAGCTGTCGGCTATTGAAGCAAAATGTGGAGTGTGCGGCAAAGTCATCAAGATGTCGGGCGATCGCACCACCCGATTGAATGTTTGCTCATAAAGTGATGTTCATTGTTGTAAAAAAGCGTGAATAAATGATTTTTTTAAATGGCTGCATGTGTGCATGGGGTAAAGGGAAGGTTGTTAAAGGCTACTAAGTGCAGAAATGATGCGACTAGCGGTAATTTTCCACTTAGATTTGATATTATCCAAATCCCGAAATTCGTTCGGGATCCCGACGGGATTCCAATTTTTTGAAAATCCCAATCCCGTTCCCGAAATATTTTTGGCTAAAAATCCCGTCCCGAAATCCCGCCCGAACCGGTTTCATCACCTCTAGTTTTTTTTGATCTCACTTTTTGAAATATTTTGAACTTGAATCTACTTAATTTTTAGACGTAAAAATTAACGGCAACTACAAAAATTGCCAATGGTCGCAAAAGCCAGAACGCGGCAATGCGTCTAAAACTTGCTAAAAAAATGGTCGATTTAGAAACTAGGCAAAAGATTACACTCGCTTGAAGCGGCATGCCCACCTGTTCAAAACTTGTCCCCGGCAATTAAAAATTTTGCCTAATCATTGGACTTCTGTACGGATTTTTTAACTCGGTTTCTAACAAAACAAGGCCTAGAATTTGATTTTAGGTAAAGTTTTGTTAGAAACCACATTGAAAAATTCGTACAAAAGTTCGATGATTATGAAATTTTCTGAATTGGAGGAGACAAATTTTGAACAGGTGAGCATGCCCCTTTAGACTTGTCAAAGCGAATGTTTATCATTTATTACAGGGTGGCACAATTTTTTCTAGCCATATAATTTTGGCCAAAACTTTTTTCATTTTTATTATTTCGACAAAATGTTTTTTTGTTCAAAAGCTGAGATGTTGAGAAAACAATTGGTACCAAAATCTCCAAAATCTTTATTTTTGGTGCTTCACACTCAGTAAGCACGGAATAAAAAGGCGCTTTTTCACCAAATATTCTTTTACAAGGGACCACAGGCGCCTATCGGCGCCTCTATAGTATTTCGAAATTTCAATGAGGGGCTATGACTTCATTCATAAAAATAGGTATATCCCCTATTAGAACTCATTTTTTTCGCCTGTTCTTTTTTTAAAACGAAAGCTGACATTCTGGGGAACACGATGGTATTAGCGACAAAAGTGATTTCGCTATCTACGACCCGTTCTGGCCTTCGAAGTAAAAAAGCGTTAAACACCCACCCACCCACACATGCCAAATACTATATAAGATTTTATGAAAATGTCGTTTGTTTAAAAATTTTGAGTATGAAGCCCTGCTATAATAAAATGTCTCTTTTTTAAACGGTTTTTTAAAATGCCCGATTTACCAAAAGATAGCGCGGAGTGTAGGCAGGGATTCAAAATGAAATTGGCTGCAACTGAATTTCCCCACTAAATTAATGAGTTTCCCCACTAAATTTTTAAAACCAACAGATCTCGGGAGTTTTTATCATTTTTTAATTTTTTTGGACCAGCATTTATCCCTACTCTTCTACTTTCTAAAAAATATTATCTGGCCCGCAATTAGTTTTTAGTTTTTTTTGTAAATTAGTTTTTTATTAAAAGTTAGTTTTTTTGAAACAACATTTTGTTTTATAAAAATGTGTGCGCTATCTTGCGCTAGCCACATTTAGTCATTGAGTTAATTTAGTTAACAAATTCATTTAGTTTAAAAAAAACTATAAGAGTAGTGCTAAATGCTGGTCCAAAAAAAACTTTAAAAAAATTATCAGAAAACACAGAGATCTGGTCGTTTTAAAAATTTAGTAGGAAAATTCAGTAATTTAATGGAGAAATTTAGTAATTTAATGGGGAAATCCAATTTGATCCAATGAAAATTTAGAGTATGATGCACACCAGGGCTGCACCGGATGTGAAAAAAATATTGCATTGGATATCGGATGTCAAAAAGTGCAGGATGTCGGATACTGGAGCCCTGATGCAGCAGCCCTGATGCAGCAGCCCTGATGCAGCAGCCCTGATGCACACTTCAGTGCACTCTGCCATTGCAGTGTTAATTCTTCTAGACCTAAGACGAAACTGAATATCGGAAGCTCAAAAAAACATTTTGATAACAATAACAATCCAGTTCTGAGACTTGAAGAAGTTTTGCTTGTGAGCATCCAGGAACTTGTTTGTTTGTTTACAGTCTGACCTTCCATACAATTAAATTGAGACTTATTTTTCTCTTTTCATAAAAGCTGTGTTGCATAAGTTGAGAAGAGAATGCCAGGGCACTTCCTTGAAAAACAACAACCAATCAAATGAGGCATAAAATAGCCGAAAAAGGCGGATCTCCGAGAAACAAACACAGACTGTGCTGGTCCACCACATCCAAAAGACGTCGTCATTGGGCGTGTTATTGTTGAGCAATTGGAGATTGGTAGTCAGATTGGCTAGCAGGTCTAGGATGTCCAATTATTCTTCCTCATTTCCTTGTTTAGGGTCATGAGGGGGCGGCTGTCGCCATTTTAGTCATTTTTTTTTAAATTATAAGATTTTTGTAGGTATATATACATATTTGTATGCTAAATACAACATTTTACTCACTTTTTTTTGCAAAAATGTTTTATTGTTTTTAAATTTGATTCAGCTATAAGATATTTCTTCATGTTTTTAAAAGAAGTTACAAAAAGTTCAGATGGTTCGATTAGTTATGTGAGAGTTTTAGCCTTTTTTAAAGCTGATTTATTGAGCATCCTGTTGATTTGTTGGCTTGTGCTTAGGTGGAGGGTAAGACAGCTTAGGTTAGAACGGTTTTAAAAATATTTTTTGGGCACTTATGCACTTGGGTGCGCATTTTTAGTTTTTCGTAAATCATGTTTAAACGTCTCCTGAGTAATTTTATATGCTAAAAACGATAAAAAGCTATTTTTTTGACATTTTCCCATATAAAAAATTGATTTTTAGCAAAAATGTTTTGCCCAAAAATTGACTTTTTGCCTTGGGGGACCAAGGTAAGAGAAGCTAAAAAGATACCTAAACACTCTGTAAAGATGGGATTTGAACATAGTTTTATTAACTGGAGCCTACCACATAAAGAAACTCTGGTACGCATGCTTTTTCATGGGTTTGGTTGGTTTCATAGTCACTTTCGAGTGATTTGTGTCTAAGGTATGTGGGTGTGCGCATCTCAACCCCAAGCCCTCCATGCATCCAGAGTCACTTTCGAGTGATTTGTGTCTAAGGTATGTGGGTGTGCGCATCTCAACCCCAAGCCTCCATGTATCCCATCAGAGTCACTTTCGAGTGATTTGTGTCTAAGGTATGTGGATGTTCGCATCTCAACCCCAAGCCCCTCCATGCATCCAGAGTCACTTTCGAGTGATTTGTGTCTAAGGTATGTGGGTGTGCGCATCTCAACCCCAAGCCCTCCATGCATCCAGAGTCACTGAGTGATTTGTGCTCCAAGGGTATGTGTGGGTGTAAGTGCATCCCAACCCAAGCCCCTCCATGCATCCAGAGTCACTTTCGAGTGATTTGTGTCTAAGGTATGTGGATGTGCGCATCTCAGCCCCAAGCCCTCCATGCATCCAGAGTCACTTTCTGAGTGATTTGTGTCTAAGGTAGTGATGTTCGCATCTCAACCCCAAGCTTCCCTCCATGCATCCAGAGTCACTTTCGAGTGATTTGTGTCTAAGGTATGTGGATGTTCCGCATCTCAACCCCAAGCCCTCCATGCATCCAGAGTCACTTTCGAGTGATTTGTGTCTAAGGTATGGGTGTGCGCATCTCAACCCTAAGCCTCCATGCATCCAGAGTCACTTTCGAGTGATTTGTGTCTAAGGTATGTGGATGTTCGCATCTCAACCCCAAGCTCCTCCATG
>JAMRYI010000900.1:0-62280 GCA_029231635.1 Ditylenchus weischeri | reverse complement strand
CTCTCTCCTAGTTGTTTCCAAAAAGTGTGTGTATGCCCACTAAAAGCACACTAGTGCATTACGGACGCACCAACGCATACATCTTCCGAACAAACACACACTAACCAATTTCGCTACCTTTTCTGTAACTTCTAAGAAGGCCGCTCATAAGTCTAATGTTTGCACCTCAGCTTTTTTGATCCTTGGTAAAAATTATGTGTGGAATACTAATCTCTATGAAAATGTCCCATAGTTATGATTTTTGCAAAGAAATTTTAGCTTTCAATAATTGCTAATCTATAATCTACAACCTGTTTTCTTCCAATTTTTTTGCCCCCAATTAATTGATTTTGTTTTTTTTTGATTAGGTGCAATCATCTGATGCATACAATTTTTGTTGACTATGAAGAAAGATTTTTTTTATGATAAAATGTGGATCAGTAATTTTTCATGGTTGAGTAAAGGTTGGTGGAAGATAATAATCGAGTGACCACCAGAGGTAGCCAACTGTTTAAGTGGTCTAGGTGGCCTGCTGTCGCATATAATTACTACTCCATCCAGGCTTTCTGATATTCAAGTGATTTCCGCGTATTATAGTCCAGCTGAAAAAATCATGAAAGATTACCGGAAAAAAATTCGAGCGAACCCCAGTGGGAGCCGAACCGGTTCCATTTGTAGATGACCTGCTACCGAATACAACCACTGTTCTATCCAGGCTTTAGAAATACCAGATGATTTCCATGTATTATTTTCCAGCTGAAAAAATATATATATAAAAAATAAAGTTACTTGACCCTGCTGGGATTCGAACCAGTCGCATTCTAGTCCGCATCCACCACGTATACCACTGAACCATTCGGACATGTCGTTCAAATATGCTATTTACGTATTATTCTCAATTTGAAAAAAACTAAATTTTCTCACTGGAAATTCAATCAATATTTGCTGTCTGTTAAAAGATTAGATTGAAAATTTTTTAAGCCAATATCCTTATTGTTTCAGTCGGCAAACCAATAAATTTCTGCTTTTTAGATAGTTTTTGTTTTTCAAAAAAGTGGGAGGCGGCAAAGAAGACAGGGGGAGCCAATAAATCAAGAAGGAAGCATAGAAATCGTTGGAGACTGACTGGTAATAATTTGTGTCATCATCCCCCCGCATTTATCCACGCAGCCTGCTGTTGTTTATTTGACGGTGTATGGAAAAGAAGAGCAATAATAGCGAGTGATGGAGCCGCCTCTAAATTCAATGCAGAGTTCGACAAGCAGCAGTGAAGTGAGCAGTAGTTTTGTTTCTTTATTGGCTGTAGTTGTTGGTTGACAGGTGGATTAATTGATTTTCCTGTAGTGTTTGTTTGTTTTGTGTTTGTGTCCACAAGCACGACCATTTGCTTGCCTGTTGCGGTCCACTGCAACTAAATTTTGGTGTCCAAGAATGTTTTTTGCACTCAAACAAAACATTTTTGATAAGAAATTTTCGACGGTATCATCATTTTTTCCAGGTTGTTTATGGAGGTGCTGCAAACTCAGTGGCCGGCTCAGAAGAGTCGAGGTAGCACAGTTTTTTTGTGGCAAGTTGTTGATTTAATTTTTTTTCGATTTTAGAGTAATGTCTGAAAAAGTCCAAGTAAGTAGTTTTGCTTAAATTTTTTTTGCTTTTTTCTACCAATAAATTGATTTTTTGCAGATGTTAGCGTCAGCCATTTACAAAGAATTTGAGGGCATGATTAAGAAGCATGGTCAGGAAAGTGTGAAAGTAAGCCTTTTTTTGGTTTAAAAGTTCCATACAGCCCAGGGGTACAGGCCGTTTGATCGCCACAAATTTGATCGCCGGCTTATTTTGATCGATAAACCATTTTTTCTAACTTAAGATTGTCCACCTGGATGACCACATACATAATCCTCAGCTAAGTAACACTACCTGAGTATACCTGAGTACCCTACTCTTGGGCACTCTCTCATGGGCATTCCTCATATAATTAACACCACCTTGGTACTCTCCTCCTGGGTTCCCCTATCGGGTACTTCTTTTTAGAAAGCTATATATTGGAAAGTGAATTTAGATCTGGGGTACAGAATGGCTAAAGGGTGGAAAGTTAAAAATATTGAAGGTGTAGACCGAGAATCAGGAGTTCAAAACACTAACAGACAACTAGAAGCCAATCACAAGCCACAAACCAAATGTCAAGGAGCAACAACAGCATCGCAACTTTATTCAACTATTTTCGATAACAATCTTCAATAAACAGTCTATACATCCTTCAAAGCAGTGACTAGGCCTTGCGACCATTCTTTCTTGCTCAACTTTTCGCATCGACATCCGTCCACCGATTCACTTGCAGAAAAATAATTCGTGGCGATCAAAATAAGCCGGCGATCAATTTTTGTGGCGATCAAAATAAGCCGGCGATCAAATTTGTGACGATCAAACGGCCTGTACCCCAGCCCAGCTCACGTCTCTCAAGGCCACCTTCGTTCCAACAAACAAAAGCCAAGCGTTGGTCAAAAACTTTTTGTTGAGAAGTCGACCGCCAACGAAATCTAAAACATTTTTAAGTATGTTTCGATGGCCAAACCTTCAGTGGGGTTTCAGCCACGCTGTGTCAGCCACAATCTGCTTGTAGGACAATCAGTTTTCTAACAAGGGAACGGATCGAACTGTACGATTCGATTCGAAAATTCAGACTATGTGATCTTGTAGAGCATAGTCGATTTACTGAATAGAATTTTGATATTTTTTGCTAACAGACCAGTGTTTTCAAAAGTCAAGGTCAAGTTCAAGGTCAAGGTCAAGGTAAAACTTCAAAACATCAATCGATTTGTTGTGGAAAAACGTACGGTCTTCAGAATAACGATATCATTTTTGTACGATGAGATATAGCCTAAAGTCAAGGTAAAATCACCTTGATTTTACCTTGACCTTGACCCTCGGTAAAATCAAGGTGATTTTGCCTTGACTTTAGGCTATATCTCATCGTACAAAAATGATATCGTTATTCTGAAGAGTACGTTTTGTTCAGCGCAAAATCTTGACTTTAGGGGATAGGGAAAAAAATTCAGACCCGTTTTCCTTACAAAAAATCGAGAATAACGACCTTGATGTTTTAAAGTCAAGTTTTACCTTGACCTAGACTTTTGAAAACACTGTAACAGACAGAAAAAGTCGAATCTGGAGACTCGACAAACATGTCCAAATAGACCAAAATTGTCTTGGTCCCCCCTGTGGATTTTTCAAAAACATACTTTTTGCAATGGAGTTTCTATGCAGTGACACCCCAAGGGTTTGATCCGGCACTTTTTTTTCAGCATATGAGTCTAAAATAGTGTCAGATCCTGATAAGGATCGAACTTTTTTGGGCGTGTCACCATATCAAGGGTAGATTATAAACAAATACGATTTTAAGAATCCACAGGGGGGACCAAGGCAGTTTACGGCTCGATGTTTCTCGAGTCTCCAGATTCGATTTTTTCTGTCTGTTAGCAAAAAATATTAGAATTCTATACAGTCGAGTTTTGATAAAACGAACCCCCTCAAGTTGGTTCCCACCTCGGTTCCGACACTTCTTTTAGCTCGATTTTTGAAGCCTTTTGCCAGTTGTCTTCGGTCAGTCTAGTCCAAAATATCGCAAGGATTTAGATTTTACCGATCGCTTTTGTACATAACAACAGTTTTAGACAACTGGCAAAAGGCTTCAAAAATCGAGCTTAAAAAAGTGTCGGACCCGAGTCCTTGAAGCTGCGCAAAAGAGTCTCTATATATACACTTTTAATAGAAAATACTGCTCGGTGTCATGTCGCAGGTAAGTCTGTGAGCGCATATCTAACCCTTGAACCCCCTTCGTGGGCCGCTGAGTACTCCTCCAACCAATTTTTCTTTTAAAAGACTATTAAAAAGTACCGGATTGAATGGGACTCAACCGACTCGCCAACGACACAACTCCCCAACTCAAAATACTCCCTTTTTTCAGGGTTCGTTGTATCGAGACTCGACTGTATAGTAAATCAACTATGCTCTACAAGATGGCATTATCAGAATTTCTGGATTGAATCGTACAGTTTGATCGGTTCTCTTGTAAATTAGCTTTAGTTTAACCCTCAGATATATTATAATGGTTTCAGAAGCAAAAACAAAGATCTAAACTTCACCTAAAGTTTTGCTTCTGGTGATCTCGAGCTACTAAGATTCGGAATACATAAACATAGAATGCGAGAATTTTTTTTGGCATATTTCAAATGGATAGCCATTGCACATTTAGGCGTTGCTAATTTAGACGAGGCAGGGACACGGCCTAAAACCGAGTTTTCGGCTAAAAAAATCTGACCAAGCTTTGGGGCTGACCAACTGATTTAAAACCGGGTTGGACAAAACACTTTTTCACCCCGAAAAATCGGCAAACTGGTGGTTAACAGACTTTGAAAAACCCAGAGGGATCCCATTCTAGTCTACCGTATTTCCTCTAATTAGCGCCCCCCTGATTCGAAATCGTGTTATTGGCATTGTGTTTTTAGCCCACTTTTTGATCACTTCTCTCAGGCAAGCTACCACCCATTTTGTAGCTAGAAAGATGAGCTACTAAATGGGTGGTACAGTCAAACCTCGTTTATCCGGCACCCCAAAAGTTCGTTCCCGCCTTGGGTCCGACACTTTCTTTAGCTCAATTTTCGAAGTCTTTTGCTAAATGTGATTCGCCAGTCTAGTCCGAAATATTGCAAGGATTCTGTTTTTGCCGGTCGTTTTCCCAAAATTTTTAAATTTCGTCATCCGGTTATCCGCCACCCCTTTTGAAAATCAGGTAATGGAAGCGATGACAATCAAATCCACTGCTTCAAGGAACATGGACTGATTCCGGAGGGACAGTTTGAACTGCTGGTGGCGCGCTCTTCGGTTCGACAGGCGGCTAGGGCGGAAGAAGTGGACAACGAAGAGGACGAAGAAAATGGCTACATCAGCGACGAATCTCTTCATTTTGAAAAGGATGATCTTAATGTTATTAACCCAAGCTACCCTATTGTCTGATCGTTGGCAGACAGTGATCCCGCAATCTGAAAAGGAGAAGTTCTTTTTTGCAAAGAAAGCAAAAAAACAAACCCTGGAATGACTTGGCAATGGCCGCCTCCGGAAGTGAGTTCCAAGCATCCACGATCCACTGGAGGTAGACATCCATCGAAGGCGCTTTTGGATTGCCGCCGGACGTGAACTCCTGTTGAGCGTCATTGGACATCCATCTGTCGTAACTTGAGCGGATGTGTGCTTTGACAAATTTGAATACAATTCTAAATTCTGCAATAAAAAGCAACTCCCCGAAAATAGCAATTCATACTAGCTAAAATGGCCTTGATGGGTGGGGGGGGGGCGCTCATTAGAGCGGGGGCGCTTATTTTCAAACTCGCTCTAGGGGCGCTTATTGAGCGGGGGCGCTTATTAGAGGAAATACGGTATGCTAAATCACTACTTGTTTGCAGGATCTGATGCCTCTTGTGGTCAACGTACTAGAAAACCTGGACCTGGCCTATCTTGAAAAAGAAGAGGTATGGTTGATTCATTTCCTAAATGCTTGACTAAAGTCTTATTTTGCAGCACCTGGTAGACCTGGAGATGCTCAAGGAAGAGAACGAGCAAGTGTTGAACCAGTTTGAGCGAGAGAGGCAAATGCGCAAGAACCAGGACCAGGTCAGTTTTTATATGGATTTTTCTCCAGCAAAGCATCAACGACCTTGTTTTACAGAAATGCCTGGAAATGGAAGAGAGTCTGGTAGAACAAAACCGTGAATTGGAGAGCAAAATCGAGTCACTGGTAAG
Organism: Ditylenchus weischeri; assembly: GCA_029231635.1. Lineage (NCBI taxonomy): Eukaryota > Metazoa > Nematoda > Chromadorea > Rhabditida > Anguinidae > Ditylenchus > Ditylenchus weischeri. The sequence continues at coordinate 56,505 of JAMRYI010000900.1, read as the reverse complement.
TTAGATTTGCAAAAGGGGTATTTCGCTACAAGGGTGGTAATGCTGGATTTTACAGGGGGGTGGGGTGACACAGAAAATTTTTTACGAAGGATTCGTCGGAGGGCTCGAAGGAATTAGTGTCGGAATATATCCCAACTGACGTACTCAAAACCAAAAAAAGATTATTCGTGTCAAAAAAAATTCTGCCTACTTTTGCTCAACAGTTCTGTCGGAAGTCGGATGGATTGTTTTCTTCGTCGCCAAGGATGGTAGAAAAAAAGCTGAAAAAGGATGAGAGAGAATTCAAAATTCACTGGGAACCACCGGCGTTCAAACGGCAAAGGCTATGCAGGGGCGAATGTGGCTGTCTACCAATTTTGCATGAAAGGATTACGTGGACATACTCGCACGTGTCGGAAAATAGGGCGCTAGCGCCGGCGCTGGGCATTTTCAGATATTGGCGTCGGCGCCAGGGCGTAATTAAGGCGCCTGCGCCAGGGTATTCAAAACTTTGGCGAGGTAGGCCGGCTGCAGCATCGGTGCTTTTGTGAATACATTGATGTTTTATAATAAAACATGTATTAAAGTCAACCCTCTAGGACTCCTAGGGACCGGCCTTAGGGTGCCAGTTTATCGAGGGTGAACTTTGTCCAACTTCTTTGTCGGTCAGCCAAATTAGGATTTTTCATTGGGCGCCGGCTTTAAAAATATTTCACATCCCCGGCGCCCGGGATGTAAAAAATCGGTGCCGGCCTCGCCACCGCTGGCGGCCATGGCTCCGGCGGTGGCGCCTGCAAGTATGTATGTGGGGTAGGTTGACATAAGGTTGCCAAAAAAAGCGCAAGGGGAACGGGCGGTGCGATAAATCACCAGAGGGCCTGGGAACCCTACTGGTAAGCGGAAAAAGTAAGCTAGACTTTCTAAGTTTTTTTCATTAGGAATCCATAGTCAGGATGTTGGAACTGAAGTCCAAAAACGCCAGTGATCATGCCAATCGGTTGGAAGAAAGAGAAGCTGATCAAAAAGTGGAGTACGAAAAGCTTCACGAGCGCTACAACGAAGTAACTTTGTGATTATGTGCTTGTGACAGGTCTCTAAAACAAACTTTTTCAGCTTCTGAGAACTCATATCGAGCATGTGGAAAGGACCAAATTTTTAATGGGTGCTGAAATGTTTGACATGGCACAGTCCTTGCCGATGAATGTGAAAAATAGGTAGGTCTTTGTTGGAAAAAAATCCAAGTAGGAATCGAAACTAGATCTTGGCTTTCTAATGAAATGTCAAACTTATCTGAATAGATTCAGGAACCCCTAAACTTCTACAACTCTGAAATTGTTCAGTAGAGTTTGATAACTCATTAGAAAGCCTCACTAGATATAACCGAAAGCTGAAAATACGGCAAGAGCACGATTCGAGACAGGTATTGGGTTGCTCCATAAGTTCGTGGGACTTTATATGTAACAGACCATATTTATGTATGGGTTGCAAAATTTTTGATAAATAAGAATTGGCACTCAATTAATTGCTGGGTTTGAATATCGAAATTTTGACTACACAATTTACGATTTGAAACCCATCGGTTAATTAATAATCGTTTATAATACTTTATTAATTAACCGATGGGTTTCAAATCGTAGATTGTGTAGTCAAAATTTCGATTTTCAAACCTAGCAATTAATTGAGTGCCAATTCTCATTTATCAAAAATTTTGCAACCCATACATAAATATGGTTTGTTATGTATAAGGTCCCACGAACTTATTCAGAACAAGGTAGACTTCAGGTTTGGGTACACGCTTGTTGTTCGGGTACACGCTTGTTGTTCGGGTACTGGCTGGTAGTTCGGGTACCCGCTGGTGGTTCAGGTACCCGCTGGTGGTTCAGGTACCCGCTGGTGGTTCAGGTACCCGCTTATGGACCAACCCAATACGATTCGAGACTCTTATTTTCTAACTTTTAGAACTTTTGATCCAAAATTTACAATGTTCAAGTTCTGTACAACTGGAAATCCAAGACCAAGTGCCCCTTCGAACAACTTTCGAACTTTTTTCCTTGACCTCTGTGATTTTTTCTGATCATCAAGACCAAAACCTCAGAATTCAGTGTGAAATTTTGTTTTTGTCATTACATACCGACCGAGATTTCCGTTTTTTAGAAAAAAATTTATAACTCTTTGAAATTGGACGAATTACTCGAGTTACCCTGCATTTTTGCTGAAATCACTATATAGTATTTGGGACGGGAACGTCTGTCGCCAATTTGATTACATGTATGGTCACAAAGGAAAACTTTTTTTAGTGTAATATTTTTATTTGCATGTTTATACTCATTCGAAAGCTCTTTCAATGGCGGAGGACCTTTCGCAATTAGATTTGAAGATTGCTGTGAAAAAAGTTGAGATTTTGCCCTTTCGAAGGGAAAAGTGGATTTATATTTGAATTTCAAAATACGATATAGGCGCCGATAGCCGCCTGCTGTCCCTAGTTTCCTATAATTTTGAGTAGAAGAAATAATTTGCAAAAGTTTACCGACTAATTTCCAAAACTACAAATTAATTCAGGAGTAACATGGCAATGAGTGTGATTGACAGCAACGTTCGTGGCATCTCAGACCTTATTAGTGCTGTGCACATGAGTCAGAGCACTCATGCCGACGTCAATTTGGCCAATCACATCAGCAATGAAAGTAAATTTTGGTCCATTTAGTCGTTTCCCAAATATTCCAATTTTGGTTATATGGTATTCTAACTAGAGATGATGAATGGCCTATTCCGTACAGAAAACATGTTTTTAGGTGGCGGAAGACCATTTCGGAATTTTTTTTTAATTTTGACTTTTGGGGTACCAGGATACCCCTTTAGGATATTCTACCTGGTTTTTATCTCTGGGACTGTGCTAAAAGAGTCTCTTTATGCATATGTTATCAAGAGTGTCGCTCGGATTCATCTCGCAGGTAAGTCTGTGCGCGCATCTCTAACCTTCCAAGCCCCCTACGCCCCGGAGGAGGCGTAGGGGGCTTGGCTTGAAGTTGAGACGCGCACACACATACCTGAGACATCGAAAAGTCAAATTTTCCAGAATTGGAATATTTGGGAAACGTCTATATGCCCATTTCTCCGCTCAAACAACTAATTTCACTAAAAATTGTAGGAGATTGGCAAGAAGAGTTTGGTCAACAATCAGCTGCAGAAATACTTCAGTCACCTAGACAAGATGAAGATTTCTCCGAAGAGCAACTGGAAGAGGGTGAAGAGGACAACAAGAGTCTCAAACAACCTTCTAGAGCACCTTCACATCCCAGGACTGACCAACTGTAAGGCACTAGTTACAGGATTTTTCAAGAATTTTGGGGCCTTACTTTTGCCCATAACTTTTTCGTAGTTGTATTTTCAAAATATTATTTTTTACAGATCACATAAGTTGGGGATGAGAATTTCGGACACGGACGATTGACTACAACAGGCCAGTTGACTACAAGTCAAGAAAAAGGGACGATTGACTACAGATTTTTTAAATTGCGGCGAAAAAACCCACAAAATTGATTTTGCGTTGTAAAGATTTTTAATTTTTATTCTATTTCTGTCATTTATTTTTACGCAGGAGTGGATCATCCGTCTGTCGGCCAACTTCTACAGGACTTGAAAAGAATTGAGAGAACGAACGATATCCATTACGAGCAATACTTGGCCGGCCAAGCAGCTCCGAGAAAGCGACAGGTCTACCTTAATTCTGATGCTCGAATTTTGGCGAAAGTTCAGCTATACGAAGGCGCAAGTTTAATGGAATATCTTCGAGGATTGGCTCACAACATCATTATCAATAAAAAATGTTAATCTCAGATATGTTTGAAATCGTCCCTTTTTAGTGACTTGTTGTCAATTGGCCTGTTGTAGTCAATCGGCCCTTGTAGTCAATCGTCACGTACCGATGAGAATTTTCTTTTTGGTATGTAATGTTAAAAAGACGGTTTTTGCCTAGCCTCCTTGTGATTTGGGGGCTAAGGTTCGGAATCTGTGTTGTGCCCAAAAACGTGTTTTGACCACTTTTTGAGTCGTTTTAGCATGATTAAAGTGTAGAAAAAGAGTTTTTAGGTGGGGCTCGATAATTTTTCAAAAAAAAAATTTTTTGACCGAAAATTGACTTTGATCAAAATTTTAATTTTTGTAGTTTTTCTATGTTGCAGTTTTTTCGGTCGGACATGTTTTGCTCTCCCATTTTTATTGCTTGTTTTAGAAAACATGGTTCTTAATTTGATTGCCCTGTACGAAATCTGCAAGGATTGTGTTGTGTGTTATGAATAAATGAAAATTTTGGTCAAAAGGTCAATTTTCGGTCAAAAAATTTTTTTTTGACCGAAAATTATCGAGCCCCACCTGAAAACTCTTTTTCTACACTTTAATCATGCTAAAACGACTGAAAAAGTGGTCAAAACACGTTTTTGGGCACAACACAGACAAGGAATTGATGTCGATTTGGGCAAGACCAGTCTGGACGTTCAGCTAGGCAGGGCTCTAATTTACGGCCAGAATCGTGGGCAGGGGCGAGGAGGCTATAGCCCACGTCAAATTTTTTGAAAAAAAAAATATATAAACCGTATTTTCTCTAATAGAAGCCCTCCCCAAAAGTGGTATTTTTGACAATTATTCTTCGTTTGACCGACTTTCGGTTCACAGCCCCATGCATGTTATAAACCAAAATGTAGCCCAGATTCCAAGCCACATTTTGGTTTATAACATGCATAAGGCTCAAAACCGAAAAGTCTGTCGAAAAGGCGAAGAATAATTGTCAAAAATACCACTTTGGGGAGGACTTCTATTAGAGGAAATACGGTATACATAATTAAAACAATATAGAACTCGAAAACGGTGTAGGTAAAGTGACCTCTGGGGTGTTTAGCCACACCCCCTGTCAGATTTTTCAGGCTATGCCTCTGTATACAGCATGAAACTAGTGCAAATCGCATTTTTGATGAAAAATAACGAAAATCTCAACCCGAGCAGAGTCGATCTGTGAAAATAGATTTTCGAAAGCCGACCTATCAAAAATCTATGGCTAGGGTTGTCAATGCGAATCCTCGATTTCGAGCACTCCTCGAAAGTCAACCCCTTCCTCAGCGAAGCAAGGTTTCGAAACTTTCGAGGTGTGTTCGAGGCCTCGCCTCGAAATATCCAAGGTTTCGGCAACCCTAGTCATGGGTAAAAAAGTGTACAAAAATGTTTAGATTCCCTTTGTTGCTTAACCATTAAAATACTTATTTGTCAATATTGCAGAAGCGCCGCAGTGGATGACGGTGATGCCATTTCGCTGGGTGCTGACCTCACAGGTAGTACTGTTTTCTACTCTTTAACCTTTCAAATGAAAGTTCTCAAAAAACCACTTATTTTTACTAGCCGGGAAGTTTGTCACTTTCAGTGCGACCATCTTGTGTATCTGTGCGTAAACACACGGTTGAACATTATAAACACACCGAAAATTTCTGCTATAACTTTCGAAAAGTGACTTTCCCTGACTAGATTAAAAAAAAAGAGACATGGACACACCGAGGAACACCAGTTTTTTTTGAAAATCGCGTTTTAGAGAGTGTTAAAAAGGTGAAATATCAACTCGCGACACTTTGTAACCGAAGTTTTGAAAGTTACTCCTAATATCGAAATATCTTCCTTATAGGGCGATTGCAATGGAGGTGCGGGGGATGTAGGGCAATTCTGGGGATGAGTCAGGGGACTCAGGAGACAACTAGGGGACAAGTGAAAGGTCAAGGGGACATGTAGGGCAATTCTGGGGATGAGTCAGGGGACTCAGGAGACAACTAGGGGACAAGTGAAAGGACAAGGGGACATGTAGGGCAATTCTGGGGATGAGTCAGGGGACTCAGGAGACAACTAGGGGACAAGTGAAAGGACAAGGGGACATGTAGGGCAATTCTGGGGATGAGTCAGGGGACTCAGGAGACAACTAGGGGACAAGTGAAAGGACAAGGGGACATGTAGGGCAATTCTGGGGATGAGTCAGGGGACTCAGGAGACAACTAGGGACAAGTGAAAGGACAAGGGGACATGTAGGGCAATTCTGGGGATGAGTCAGGGGACTCAGGAGACAACTAGGGACAAGTGAAAGGACAAGGGGACATGTAGGGCAATTCTGGGGATGAGTCAGGGGACTCAGGAGACAACTAGGGGACAAGTGAAAGGACAAGGGGACATGTAGGGCAATTCTGGGGATGAGTCAGGGGACTCAGGAGACAACTAGGGGACAAGTGAAAGGACAAGGGGACATGTAGGGCAATTCTGGGGATGAGTCAGGGGACTCAGGAGACAACAAGTCATCTACACAATATGGCTAAGTAGTAGCCAGGGGACTCAAAAGGTAAATTTGTGGGGTGGTCGAGGTCTTTAAGGTGCCGTACCTCAGGGAGCTTTTGTCGTTTTACTGATCAAAAAACTTTGTTGACCTATTTTTAAGGTTCGCTACTGAATAAAATAAACTTTCCCACTATCCAATATAAAAAATAAAATTTTAGAAGCGGACCTGGCACCTCCATTGTAAGCGAGCCATTATCCAAATCCGTTGAGATCGGGTCCAAAAAAATTTAAGGGAGCTGAGATATACTTAAAAATGGTCCCAATTCTCAGCTCCCTCAAATTTTTCGGACTCTGGGGATCTCAGTGGATTTGGATTTAGCAAGAAGTTTTGGTATTAGAGGTAGCTTTCTAAAAACTTTTACTGTCAAAATTGTCGGATTTTTGATCGCAAGTATCAAAACTTCGGCCCCAGGTAAGTAAGTGTCGTGAGTTGGTATCCGTTCTGTAAAAATTGGGAACGTCGCTCCAGAGTGTTCGGACGCAAAATGTGCCGTATTTTCTCTAATAAAAGCCGTCCCAAAATCCGGAATTTTTTTTAAAATTGTTCTTAGAATTTTCGTCCCACGTTTTTGTTTCGACTCCCAGGCTAGTTATTTGCCGCAACACAGCTAAGAATCTGGTCTACATTTCGGTATTTTTTACAAGCAAGAGTCGATTTTAAAAAATGGTTAAAAACTCGAAGAATAAATAAAGGAAATTCCGGATTTTGGGAGGGGGGGGAGGTTATTAGAGAAAATATGGAATTTGTCAAAAACAATGATTTTAGGGAGTCAGCCGAGTCTCTCGCTCAATCCCATACCTAATTTTTTGCCAAAGTTTGATGATAATTACACAGGGTGGCCCAAGAAATTCCCCTGATTTAAAAAGCTCATATCTTTTTGTAGGAGCCACATTTTAAAATTCTGTTTTTACAGATGACCTTAGAATCCTGTAGGATTCATTATTCTGCTCAATTCACGAAAAAAATTTTTTTGACCAATTTGTTTGTCCCCTGTTGTCCAGAAAATACCGATTTTTACATTTTTCGTTTTTTCTGGACAACAGGGGGGACCAAGGCAAATTTGGTGAAAAAAAATTTTTTCGTGTATTTACTATCGGTTGGTTTACAGTTAATAGGGTGGTGCGGTTACGATTAATTTATCACTACCCGGTTTTCGGTTTCGGTTAATTGGGCAAAAGCTGGTCCGGTTCGGTTAACCGACCGTGCACCACCAGTATTTAGCAGAATAATGAATCCTACAGGATTCTAACAAGGGACCCTCCCGGGTGTCATTCTGAGGACCCTATCGCGGTAATTTTTTTTTATTGCATATTCTTGTAGAGCACCTATGACTTCCTAGTGAAACTTTGCACTACTATCGGTTGGTTTACAGTGTTTCCACTAGGAAGTCTCTACAAGAATATGCAATAAAAAAATTCACCGCGACAGGGTCCTCAGAATGACACCCCGGGAGGGTCCTTTGTAAGACTATCTGTGAAAACAGAATTTTAAAATGTGGCTCCTACAAAAAGATGTGAGCTTTTTAAATCAGGGGAATTTCTTGGGCCACCCTGTACAACTTGCTCTAGGCCAACTAGTTGATCCAGCAGAATTTGCGTCTGCAGGTATGAGTGTGTTGAGAGTGGCTGTGTTCTTGTTGTTTGTATTAGTGTTTTGGTGGTGTGTGAATGTGAAGCTTCCTAAGATTTGTTGGAGAAATCCATTGTCTTAGTGAATGTAGTAATCTGTTAGTTGGTGTTCATACAATTCCTTCATTCAAAAATTACTTATTCTCCTTTGTTTAGTCAACGACACGTTTATCGGTGGGTTTACAGTGTTTTTTTTTCACTTGGATGGAAAAAGAGAAGTTTTCTGCAGTACATCAATAATTTTTCAATAGGCTGTAACTTACCGGAAATACCACATTTCTCTAATTAGCGCCCCCTGATTTGAATTCGTGATTGGCATTGTGTTTTTAGCCCACTTTTTGATCACTTCTCTCAGGCAAGCTACCAACCATTTTGTAGCTAGAAAGATGAGCTACTAAATGGGTGGTAACTTGCCCGAGAGAAGTGATAAAAAGTGGGCTAAAAACACAATAACACGATTTTAAATCAGGGCGCTTATTAGAGGAAATACGGTATTAATACAGTCAAACCTCGATATAGTGGCCCCACCTCAGTTCCGTTGGGTCCGACACTTTTTCACCCTGATTTCCGAAGTTTTTACCACTTCTGTTTGACAGTCTGGTACCAATATCGTGAAGATTCCGATTTTCCCAGTCGTTTTCAAAAACTGAATAATTTTTCCATTTGAAAACCTCGATATAGTGGCCCTTTAATTTTTAAATAGGGGCCACTGTATCGAGGTTTTCATTTTCAAATGGAAAATTATTCAGTTTTTGAAAACGACTGGGAAAATCGGAATCTTCACGATATTTGGGACCAGACTGTCAAAACAGAAGTGGTAAAAAAACTTCGAAAATCAGGGTGAAAAAAGTGTCGGACCCAAGGCGGGAACGAACTTGAGGTGGGGGCCACTATATCGAGGTTTGACTGTAAACAGCCCCCACCCCACAGTTAACTATTTTCAAATTTGTTTTGCTTTTTTAACCCCAACATTGTTTATTTTTTAAAACGTACCACAACTCATTTTGTAGAGTTTGCAAAGATCTACAAAATGAGTTGTGGTACGTTTCAAAGGACCATGCAACTTGATAAGCACAGCAATCTGCGAAATTTGAATTCGCGCGGGACCATCATAATTTGGTGGTCAATAATGTTTTCGAATTATTTCAGTTCAAATTTTTGAACCATCCACAAGTCGAGCCCAACGTTGCTTGACATTGCCAGATCGGACAAGTTAGGCTATTTCCGTAAACCTCTAATAATAGACCCGGGTCCATTATTAGAGGTCACAACTCCCCAAGTCGATTGTGGCATTGCGTTTTTAGCTATGAAAAATCTCACATTTTTAAGCACACCACCACTCAAAATGTAGCTAAGAAAAAGGGCTATTTTTTGAGTGGTCGTGTGAATAAAAATGTTGGATTTTTCATATCTAAAAACACAATGCCACAAATGACTTGAGGAGTTGTGACCTCTAATAATAGACCCGGGTCTATTAATAGAGGTTTTGCGGTACTTCCATTGCTCTACAGTTATCTACAGTGAGGAACTGTTCTATATTGACCAATAAGTAAGATTCAAAATTTAAATGCACACAAAAAATAATTCAAAAACAAAGTTATTGGCCAAATTATGGTGGTCCCGCGCGAATTCATATTTCACAAATTGCTGTGTTTATCAAGTTTCATGGTCCTTTAAAAAGTAAACAATGTTGGGGTTAAAAAAGCAAAACAAATTTAAAATGGTTAATTGCAGAGGGGGCGTATTTGCAGTATTTCACCTTTCAAATTACTTTACCCTTATTTTACCCCGTCAAATCTCGAAAATTTGAAAAAGATCGTTAAAATCGTAATCCTTGCAATTTTTCCGGAAAAGCCCAACCAAATACCACTGCGAAAGCTCTTCAAAATCTAGAGAAAAATTTTTACAATTGCGGCGCTAGTATAGAATACCCGCCCCCCCAAATCAGACCTTCTAAAAATCGTTATAACGACCCTTTGGAACAACAAGTTTAGGCTTAGCCCTTAGGCTTAGGGGTAGGCCAGCGTATGGAAGTAGAAGAGCTTGGTCCTCCCTGTTGTTTTTCTTATCAAAAAATGTTTAGCCCTAATGTTTAGCCCCAAAAATATCGTTGTAGGACAAGTAAGTTCAAACAAATTTTTTAATTCAAAAACAACAGGGGGACCAAGCTCTTTTCACGAAAAACAACAGGGGGACCAAGCTCTTTTTCACGAAAAACAACAGGGGGACCAAGCTCTTTTTCACGAAAAACAACAGGGGGACCAAGCTCTTTTCACGAAAACAACAGGGGGACCAAGCTCTTTTCACGAAAACAACAGGGGGACCAAGCTCTTTTCACGAAAAATCAACAGGGGGACCAAGCTCTTTTCACGAAAACAACAGGGGGACCAAGCTCTTTTTCACGAAAATCAACAGGGGGACCAAGCTCTTTTTCACGAAAAATCAACAGGGGGACCAAGCTCTTTTTCACGAAAACAACAGGGGGACCAAGCTCTTTTTCACGAAAACAACAGGGGGACCAAGCTCTTTTCACGAAAAATCAACAGGGGGACCAAGCTCTTTTTCACGAAAAATCAACAGGGGGACCAAGCTCTTTTTCACGAAAACAACAGGGGGACCAAGCTCTTTTCACGAAAAATCAACAGGGGGACCAAGCTCTTTTTCACGAAAACAACAGGGGGACCAAGCTCTTTTTCACGAAAATCAACAGGGGGACCAAGCTCTTTTTCACGAAAACAACAGGGGGACCAAGCTCTTTTCACGAAAACAACAGGGGGACCAAGCTCTTTTTCACGAAAACAACAGGGGGACCAAGCTCTTTTCACGAAAAACAACAGGGGGACCAAGCTCTTTTCACGAAAACAACAGGGGGACCAAGCTCTTTTCACGAAAAATCAACAGGGGGACCAAGCTCTTTTTCACGAAAACAACAGGGGGACCAAGCTCTTTTCACGAAAACAACAGGGGGACCAAGCTCTTTTTCACGAAAAATCAACAGGGGGACCAAGCTCTTTTCACGAAAACAACAGGGGGACCAAGCTCTTTTCACGAAAATCAACAGGGGGACCAAGCTCTTTTTCACGAAAACAACAGGGGGACCAAGCTCTTTTCACGAAAATCAACAGGGGGACCAAGCTCTTTTTCACGAAATCAACAGGGGGACCAAGCTCTTTTCACGAAAATCAACAGGGGGACCAAGCTCTTTTCACGAAAATCAACAGGGGGACCAAGCTCTTTTCACGAAAACAACAGGGGGACCAAGCTCTTTTCACGAAAATCAACAGGGGACCAACGAAAACAACAGGGGGACCAAGCTCTTTTCACGAAAAACAACAGGGGGACCAAGCTCTTTTCACGAAAACAACAGGGGGACCAAGCTCTTTTCACGAAAACAACAGGGGGACCAAGCTCTTTTCACGAAAACAACAGGGGGACCAAGCTCTTTTTCACGAAAATCAACAGGGGGACCAAGCTCTTTTCACGAAAACAACAGGGGGACCAAGCTCTTTTCACGAAAACAACAGGGGGACCAAGCTCTTTTTCACGAAAACAACAGGGGGACCAAGCTCTTTTCACGAAAATCAACAGGGGGACCAAGCTCTTTTTCACGAAAAATCAACAGGGGGGACCAAGCTCTTTTCACGAAAACAACAGGGGGACCAAGCTCTTTTCACGAAAAATCAACAGGGGGACCAAGCTCTTTTCACGAAAACAACAGGGGGACCAAGCTCTTTTTCACGAAAAATCAACAGGGGGACCAAGCTCTTTTTCACGAAAATCAACAGGGGGACCAAGCTCTTTTCACGAAAACAACAGGGGGACCAAGCTCTTTTTCACGAAAACAACAGGGGGACCAAGCTCTTTTCACGAAAATCAACAGGGGGACCAAGCTCTTTTCACGAAAACAACAGGGGGACCAAGCTCTTTTTCACGAAAACAACAGGGGGACCAAGCTCTTTTCACGAAAACAACAGGGGGACCAAGCTCTTTTCACGAAAACAACAGGGGGACCAAGCTCTTTTCACGAAAACAACAGGGGGACCAAGCTCTTTTTCACGAAAACAACAGGGGGACCAAGCTCTTTTTCACGAAAATCAACAGGGGGACCAAGCTCTTTTCACGAAAACAACAGGGGGAAGCTTTTCACGAAAACAACAGGGGGACCAAGCTCTTTTCACGAAAACAACAGGGGGACCAAGCTCTTTCACGAAAACAACAGGGGGACCAAGCTCTTTTTCACGAAAATCAACAGGGGGACCAAGCTCTTTTCACGAAAACAACAGGGGGACCAAGCTCTTTTCACGAAAACAACAGGGGGACCAAGCTCTTTTCACGAAAATCAACAGGGGGAAGCTTTTTCACGAAAACAACAGGGGGACCAAGCTCTTTTCACGAAAACAACAGGGGGACCAAGCTCTTTTCACGAAAACAACAGGGGGACCAAGCTCTTTTCACGAAAACAACAGGGGGACCAAGCTCTTTTCACGAAAAACAACAGGGGGACCAAGCTCTTTTTCACGAAAACAACAGGGGGACCAAGCTCTTTTCACGAAAAACAACAGGGGGACCAAGCTCTTTTCACGAAAACAACAGGGGGACCAAGCTCTTTCACGAAAAACAGGGGGACCAAGCTTTTTTTCACGAAAAACAACAGGGGGGACCAAGGCATATTTTGGACATGGATTCTCCACTAGAGCCGACTTTTGCTCAGACCAGAGCGGTCCATATAACACCATCACTTTAAAAAAATATATGTATCTTATATGTATCTAGAGCCCAAGTTTTCACTAGAAATGTCTTCAAATTTGTCCAAAACAAGCTGTAAAATCGAAAGACATTATTGGTACTGGTCTAATGGATAAATTTCGGTAAAAGAGTTCGAAAATAGGGACTAAAAAGTGTCGACTCCATCAGGTGGTGAATTTGAAGGGGGGTGACACATAAGTTTCTGTTAGGGATTTTATAAAAAAAAACTGCAGGAAATTTCTTCTCATTGATATTGTTTCGTGGATGTGTTGTGATTCTCTTTTAGCTTAACAAATGGGTTGATAAAAACATATTGTTGTTGTTTGTGGTATGATGGATACAAAATTAATTAGTAAAATGAGGGTATCTAACAGGGCTGTGCAGCTCAAAAACAAACCTCCACGTCAACATCCGAACTTCCACCCCCAAAAATTTGAACCTCCGCTTCCACTTCCAACATCCGGAGGTGGATGTTTACCCAAACATCCACTTCCATACCCAAAACAAGTTGAACCTCCACGTCCGACATCCACCTCCAGCGAAAATTTTTTTTAACCTCCACGTCAACATCCAACATCCGGAATTTTTTCGACATCCACCTCCATTAACCTTCACGTAATTTGGTGATAATACTTTATTCAACTGTAACTGACTACCAAGTCTGCCAAACCACGATGGGCTTTCTTCAATCACTGAAATGAGAAGTTTCGTGATTAAACAAAATGCCAAGAAATTTAAAAAGGCGGGAGTTTCATTTTTAAATTTTTGACACATCTCAACGGAGATGGGTTGGAGGTTCGGATGTTCAAATTTTCGCCACCTCCACTTCCACCTCCGCACCAAAAAATTGAACCTCCACCTCCACCTCCACCTCCGAACATCCGGCCTGGAGGTGGAGGTCAAACATCCACCTCCACCTCCAGGCCGGATGTTTGCACAGCCCTGGTATCTAACTACCTTTAAAATGGTAAATATTGACATTGCCTAATTTCAGAAAGCTTCGACTTTTTCAATGTTTCTGCTTCCTAACTAGAAGAAGAAAGTTTCTAATTTTGGTACGACTTTTGCAAAAGCTAATGCTGGTACCAAAATGTCTTTTTAACCCTTCAATGCGCACACTGTGATGCAGCAAGTTTTTGCAAAAACAAATTACATACTGTATTTACTCTATTAACTGCCCAGCCAAAAATGCGGAATTTAAAATTTTGGGTTGCGTTGGGATTAGGCATTGCCAATATGCGCCATATGAAAATCCATTGGCTGTATCATAGTCGGGGTCAACTTTTAGGGTCAACTTTTTTTTAAATTAAAAAAATGTCATTATTTCCAGCTGGTTTCAAATTTCTCACATATATCTATCAATCCTTTTTGTTCTTGAGTCGAAAGGTGTGTCTTTTAAAGGGGCACACCACCGCGTTACACTGCAATTAAGGCGGGGACCAGCAATTTCTTTCTCTCATGACTGTTTTCTATAAACCTTCTACATAATCCGACGAAAGTTTTCTGCCTATTTTTTAAAAGTAGGATAAGCTCATAAATATCAGATTTGACATGAAACGAGTGAAAACAAGGACAATTTTTGAATAATTGCTGGTCCCCGCCTTAATTTGCAGTGTAACGCGCTGGTGTGTCCCTTTAAGGCCAGCTTATTACTCTAACTTTCTAAGGTCATATGAGGATCCATTGGCCCTGTTCATAGTCGGGGTCAACTTTTTTTTATATTAAGAAAATGTCAATATTTTTTTAAAAATTTTTTTATTTTGATATTTATGACCTTAGAGAAACTTTTTGAGCTCTACACGAAAATTTGGACAGTGTTTCCGAGTGATTTATAAATATTTGACGTATAAAAATGGGTGGGTGAAAAAAGTTGAGGGGTCAACATTTGCTAAAATTGTGTGGAGACAAGATTTCAAATTTCTGTTAATGCCATCTTGTAGAGCTCAAAAAGTTGAGTGCGGGTCACAAATATCAGATTTGGCACCTTCTCCACAAAAAATTGATATTTTAGCATTTTTGAAAAAAGTGGACCCCTAAAAAGTTGAGTGGTCAACCCGACTATGATTACAGTCATTGGAAACACCGATTAATGCTTTTGAAACCCCAACAACTATTGGTATTTAAGGCATGGGCAGAGAAGTGGAGAATCTGATCAGAGAGAACACTGAGCTGTTAGAGACGAAAAATGCTCTCAACATTGTCAAAAATGATCTCATTGCCAGGGTGGACGAGCTCTCAAGGTAGTTTTACTACCTTGACAATTTTCTCTACTCTGTCATCCTTAGTGAGCACGAAATATTCAAAGAGGAAGTTCGCAGCTTGGAGATGGTCAAGCTGAAAATGTCGGAGAAGATCCGAGAATTGGAAGGCGAAATCAAGGAGCTCAAAGAAAAAAAGAACTTGGAGGAAGCGGCAGAAGAACAAGTTGGTTTTTCATGACATTCTGAAAAGTTGTCCACAAACTGGCTAGCAGTTTTTGGTGTTTTTTATAGAGGTACCTTATGCTCTACTACAGGGTGTATCAAAATTACGCGGCCACCTAAAAAAAAATTTGACTAGGTGGGCTTTTGCCCGGTCGATTTCCGAATCCTAGTGTGGGTCGAACCTGTGGCATGAAAAAATAGCGTCTGCAACGATCCCACTGCGCCATACTGACATGTTTAACATACTGATAATTGTTGCTATATTCTAGCTGCTCGATTTTACGATTTTAAAAAAGGAATTAAAAAGGGCCAGTAACAAGCTCGGTCAGCGCTATCTTTTGGTATATAACGTTCTTCAATAGGCCACGGGGTGGTCGTGCCTTTCCCATGTTAGAATATACGTACAGTTATCAACATATAACTACTATCAACTATCAACGGGGCACAAATGACTCAGAATGAGTAAGATGAATAAGCCCTGCATCACCATCACTTCCTGTTCTTTATGAAAAAAATGTTTGAATAAAAAAATAATATTTTTAGCCAAAAAAATCAGAAATCCGAAAAAATATTTTGCTCGAGAAATTTCTCATTGGCCAACCCTAGGTTTCTGACACTTTTTTTTTAACTCGCGCCCATCTTGACGTTCTGTTTTTTCGTATTTTTTCGGCAATTTTTTTTAGTCGAAGTTTTAGGCTGAGGGTGGGCCGACCTATGCTAGGACGGGCTTGAATGTGTGTCCCAAACAGCAAAAAATGAATAACCAAATGAAGATAAAAAAGCGCAAATCTAAAAGATCTCCCAAAGACAGCCGAACGTCTACGCATCCATGGCGCTAGTGAAGAATAGGGATCCAAAAATCAGCTTGTTCCCCCTGTTGTTTTATTTGTAAAAACAACAGGGGGGACCAAGCTGTTTTTTGGAACCCTATTCTTCACTACAGCCCGCATCTATTTGCGTTGCTAACTTCTGCAGAAATCATAGCTGATAATTAGCGTCAGAAAAAAAATGCACATAAATAGTTACTTTTGTTCAAATAAACATCAAAAATTTCAAAAAAAATTGGGATTAACTAAACATACACCAAGACGTCCAATTAAAAAATTATGTTTTTTTAGGAAGACATTCCGATGGCTCAGCGCAAGAGGTTTACTAGGGTGGAGATGGCACGGGTGCTCATGGAAAGGAATCAATACAAAGAGAAGCTGATTGAACTGCAAGATGCTCTCAAGTTCACAGAAATGCAGCGAGCCAAGAAAATGACCAGCTCTCAGCCAGCCGGGAAAACGGGCATTTGGGACTTGTCAGTTGAATTCCGCATTCGATTTTTAGTGACCTTTAATTGTGTGAATTCCAGCTTCTCAAACCTGTTTGGCGAAAGCAGCTCACAAAGACCAGTGCAGTCCTCTCATGGTCATAGAAAAGTGACTAAGAAATCGTCGGAAACGGCAGCTGCCCTCAACAGAAAAGCCATAACCAGGAATTTCGATATCGATATGGACAGGTGGGAATGTTAATTTATTCTAAAGCTCCAGTCAAAAAAGTTTTCTTTGGGAGCGATAGGAATACCATATTGTCTCTAATAGCCCCGGGGCCTTATCTTTCAACCCCTCGAAAATCGGGAAATTTTGAGGTCGATCTGGAGATTTTTGGATAAAAATTAAAAATCTGAAAAGCGGAATCCGTAGAGCTCGTGGGAGTTAAGAAAACGCAATAAACAGCTTTGCAAAAAATTGACTCTGAGCTGAGATATAGGTCCTCAAAGTTGAGGGAGGGGGCGGACTTTAATAAAGGGGGGACCTTTTTAGAGGAAATACGGTATACCGCACTCAAAATTCGCCTAAGTTCCTTTTTTTATTTTTAAATATAAATAAGTGGGAGGGATGAGGGATGCTTTTTTATATCAAAATTTAGCTGTGTTTTGCCTCCTGACTCAAAAGTAGGTACTTATGTACCTGGGGGCCCCTTTTTCAGCTAGCTGTAAATAGTGTTTAAACGCCTTTTAAGTAATTTTTATACGCTAAAAACGATGTTTTCTAACATTTCTCTTACTAAAAAGTTAGCTTTTCAAAAAAAAATTTGGTTACCACAGGTTGACCAATTGCCTTTGTTCCCCAAGCTAATTAACCAAAAAAGGTACCTTCATATCCTCAAAAATACCGGAAAATGGGATTTCGAACATAGTTTTGTTAGCTGGGGCCTACCGCATAGAGGGGGCTTGATGTGTTAGAGATGCGCGCACTCACTTACCTTAGACGTAATTCCGAGTTAAGACTCTTGATCATAAAATGCATTAAAGACACTTTTTGCCCAGCTCCAGTGATCAAAAACGAGGTAGGATACCTTAATATAAGATACAAGGGACCACAGGCGCCTATCGGTGCCTCTATAGTATTTCGAAATTTCAATGAGGGGCTATGACTTCATTCATAAAAATAGGTATATCCCCTATTAGAACTAATTTTTTTCGCCTGTTCTTTTTTTAAAACGAAAGCTGACATTCTGGGGAACACGATGGTATTAGCGACAAAAGTGATTTCGCTATCTACGACCCGTTCTGGCCTTCGAAGTAAAAAAGCGTTACCTACACACCCACCCACCCACACATGCCAAATACTATATAAGATTTCACCTTAGGGAACAAAGGCAATTGGTCAACCTGTGGTGACCAATTTTTTGCGAAAACCTAACTTTTTAGTAAGAGAAATGTTAGAAACATCGTTTTTAGCGTATAAAAATTACTTGCTAACTGAAAAAGGGGCCCCCAGGTATATAAGTGCCCAAAAGCGGCCATAATTTTTTTTCGCTCAACAAAAAAATTTTTTGTTGGTGTCATCTTGTAGCTAAGGGATAGGCCTACAAAATGAGCTATTCTGCCAAATCCATTTTCAAAACTTGAAAAACTCCTTTTAGTGTTCAAGAAAAGAGGATGTCGGAGCGAAGACAACAGTACAAAGCAGTGAGTCAGCACATGAAAAAGGAGGATGAGTCGAGAACTCAGGCATATGGCTGGTCCATTCCCTCAACTGTGGACACCGCTTCCGTTAGTGCCTCCATTCCGGTCCCAGTCTGTTGTAGACCTTTGTTGGACAGGCAGCCTTCTTTAAAAGTATGTTTCCAACTTAAATTTGAAGCTACCTACCCACCAGTCTTCAAAATAAAAATAGGGCGAGTCGAAATAAAAATTTTTGAGGAATGAGATGTCAGGGACATACTTGCGCATTTCCCAAAAAAAAAATAAAAAGCGCGGCTGCCAGCGCCGGAGGTTTTCGAAATTGAGCGCCGCCGCCTCCGCCGCCGGAGCGCCGGCCGCTGGCGCTCCAAAATCGATCAAAATTGATTTGCGAAAAGTCTATGTCTTCGCAAGCATTGAAATCGACGATAAACCTCTCGTTTTCGGTGAAGTACTTCTGAAAAAATGTGTAGTTTCATATGATTTCACACACGTTTTTGAGACTTTCGGGCAAAAAAATTTTTCGAAAAAAATCAACAGGGGGGACCAAGGCATGTGTTTTTTCGGGAGGACCCCCAACACATATAGAGCCCTTTTGTTGAAACTGTCAACTTTCATGAAAGTTGAAAGAAGTATAGCCAGGGCCTAACGAATCCACGTCGAAGAAAGATTTGCCTCTAGTAATACATTGTAATCAACGGAGAGGATCATTTAAATTCAAGAAAATATAGATTTTTTACGAAATGATAAATACCGTATTTCCTCTAATTACTCCCCTCCTCTAATTGCTCCTCCCTCTAGAGGGGGGTTGAAAAATTACTCCTCCGGGGAGAAATTAGAGGAAATACGGTAAGACGTCTTTAAAACAACCAGAGTACTACAACCCTTTTATTGTAGTACAGTAGAACCTCGATATGACGACCAGAGTTTTCATTGATCCGGTTTTTTGCCATTGATCTGATCCGAGGTATCAATGATACCTGGATCAATGATAATGGCTAAAAAAATTCGTCATAAATCGTGTGATCTGATCCGATACACGATATCAATAACAAGGCACCACAGGCGCCTATCGGCGCCTCTATAGTATTTCGAAATTTCAATGAGGGGCTATGACTTCATTCATAAAAATAGGTATATCCCCTATTAGAACTCATTTTTTCGCCTGTTCTTTTTTTAAAACGAAAGCTGACATTCTGGGGAACACGATGGTATTAGCGACAAAAGTGATTTCGCTATTTACGACCCGTTCTGGCCTTGGAAGTAAAAAAGCGTTATCCACCCACCCACCCACACATGCCAAATACTATATAAGATACCTGGATCAATGATAATAAAGGTGTTATTATCATAAATTAAACTGTTTCGCTTCTGCAATAAATCTAAAGTCACGCCGATTGCTGTTGTCACTGTAGGCGAATTGCAACAGAGATTGAGTATTGTCCGCTTCCAGCTTCCTCTTCATTGCATTTGGCTTGACCGCTATAAATGTAGGGATAGAGGGCTGAAAATTCGTTTAGGATAAAATTACCATTCATCTCTGCGATTTCCCGGTTTATGTCATCCGACTTGTCCTTGTGCAATGCCTATAATAAATTTCGCATTGGTTTTGACAAATTAAATTGCTCTCCTACCTCGATATGCTTGAGAATGACGGAGGTTGAGGTTGGAATCGGGTGATGCTTGAAGACCTGTGTGCAGTGCTTACACTTTGCCCATTTGACCTGAGTCCTAGCTTGAGTGCCAATCTCGACCTGCTTCCAGATTACATGAGGGCGCGTCTTCGGGTCATATGCGGTCATGAGATCCTTGAGTTTCACCTTCTCTCCCTTGATGGTGGTTCCGCTGGTCGTCCCTTCGTTGTCATCTTCTTGATTGGTAGTGTCGGCCATTCTCGATAGTCTTAGAGGAAAATAGCGAAGAAGTAAGAAATGTGGTTGGAATGGGGAATGTGGAAGAGATAGGTAGGAGAACATGGAATGGATATTTGGGACGAGTTGGTAAAGAAATTTACTGGTTTTTCGCGGGATTTTTTTGCATAAAATTTGCATTGATCTGCAATGATAAAGGGTTCGCAAATTTTCCGGTTGATCTGATCTGATCCAGGTATCAATGATACCTGGATCAATGATAATGGCTAAACAAATTCGTCATAAATCGGGTGATCTGATCTGATCCGGCCCCAAATTTTTGGCCACTGATCTGATCCGACTATCAATGATCCAAACTATCATTGATACCGCTATCAGATCAGTGAAATCCGGATCAATGAAAACTCTGATGACGACACCCCAAAAATTTCGTTCCCGGCTCGAGTTCGACACTTTTTTCACCTCGATTTTTGAAGGCTTTTGCCAGTTCTGTTTTGACAGTCTGGTTCCAAATATCGCAAGGATTCCAATTTTGCCGATCGTTTTTTTAAATTAAATAATTTTGCCTCTAAAAAAGCAAAACCTCGATATAACGACACCCTATTTTCGAAAATAGGGTGTCGTTATATCGAGGTTGGACTGTATTCAGTCAAGCCAGATGGCCCAATCCTGGCCTTACCTTACTAAAAACCTGAAAACCCAACCAAATTCAGATCTGGTGTGCAGCCAGTGTAGCTTTACACGGCGGGAAGACCAAAGACGGCAACTTTATTGTTGGAGATCCGCTGCTGGGCTGTGATCCCTCTGTGCTCGATCCATTAAACACCGACCTGACGGTAGACTGCCTTACCAATTTTTTTAATGGCTCAATTATGGATTTAGTTCAAAAATAGAAGTGACTGGTCACTCAATGAGTCCAGCAGTCTGATTTGGGTGTGCAGTAGCAATGAAAAAAAGAGCTTTGTGACCATACTGGACGCCAACAATCCCAATAATATTCTGGAGTGTTTCGTGGTCTGCTCATCTCATCTGTTGTGCATTGCTTCAGTGGCTGGTAAGGCTTGCAGGCTTCTGGGTACTTATTGGGTTGAAACTAGGGCAGTTAAGTGGGGTATCCATTTTCGGGCAATTCCATAAATAGCCCGTTAAATTTTCAGGGTTCGTGTCCGGCTCCGCGTAACTGACTTAAAAATTTTGAATCTTACCCAAATTTCGGCTAGCCGACTCGAAAATTCCGAGTTTCGAGTTCGGCGGCTATAGTGAAGAATAGGGTTACAAAAATCAGCTTGGTCCCCCCTGTGGTTTTTAGAAATAAAACAATAGGGGGGACCAAGCCAATTTTTGGAACTATTCTTCACTAGCGCCGAGTTCGGGTAGCCGGCATATGGATAAAACAGTTTCCGTGCACCTGAAATTTGGATATCTGACACAAAAAAGTTCGAGTCAGGTAGCCGAAATTCGGGTACCTACCTCGTTGAAAGTTTGAATCGTATCAATCCTGGTCAAGTCTTGGGCTTCGAGTTGGGCCGAAAATTTCCATTGCGGAGCAAAGTTTTCAAGCCCAGAGCCGGATCTAAATTCTTGGAGCGCAACTTCCACTTTTCGATAGTTAGGGGTCCAGGGTACTTATTTAGTTGTCCCCAAGGTCATTTTCAGTACTGAATTTTTGTGATTGTTTGGATTTTTCATATCATTTGTGAGTTGAGATGTTGCTGTCATACGAGTCGTTCATATATTTTCTGACTAAATAAGTACCTTATCGTCGTACGTTGAGGAGTTTTGCTGGAGAAAAAGTACGCATAGATGACATTATGTTTCATCTCTGGTCCCAATTGCTGATCATATGTTTGCATTTAATATGCATCTCGGTTAGGGTTGTTGTCAGAGCTTTAAAAACGTCCGGAAGATACATCCGGATGTGGATGTGTACATCCGAAACATCCACATCCGGCGGATGTGGATGTTGGATGTCAAAAATGTTTTTGGCCGGATGTCAGCGGATGTCCGGATGTTTTCGTGGCAGATGTCATGGATAATCTAAAATCCCGCAAAACTCACGCCGCCGTTTTGCCGAAGTTTGGACTGCCCCACTGTTTCTTGCATCTTCTGCGTTGGACTATCGCACCCTTCCTTAGGTTTTGGACGACCGGCAGGCAATTGAGTCAGCGATCAAGAAAATGGTAAATTTTTGTTGCGGTTCTTCTCTCAACCTCCAATAACAATATTTCGCTAAAATTGTTTCCGTATGCTGATCAGTTTGGCGAAGAAGTGGATTACAGTAAAAAATTTAGCTGTAAAAGACCTGATGGATTATTAAGGAGGCAAAAACATCCAGATATCACTCGGAAATTCGGATGTCAAAAAATTTGACATCCGGATGTCAAAAAATTTGACATCCGGATGTCATTTGGATGTCAGGATGTCAAAAAAAATTTTTTTAAGTCCTGGTTGTCGTCGTCATTGTAATAAAAGTTGATTGTGGGTCCAAAAAACCAAACTGTTACAAAATCGAAAAATGACCTTTCGGGGGGAGGCAACTAAATAAGTACCAGGTCCAGAACCAATTTGAAAGACTATTTTAGGAGTACATGAGTCAGAAGTGCGGGTGGACGAAGACTTTCGCTCCAAATTGACCTGTGATGGTGGTTATTTAAAAGAGGTCCCCATAGACATTGGTGATTGCGACAGCTTTGGAGCAGTCTACTATGTGCAGTTGAGGAAAATGGATGTGGGCGAGGATGTGCCCACTTACTGCGCAGTTGAGGAACACAAGTCATCGCCTAAAAGGACTAGAGATTGTAAGCATTTCATTAAAAACTTTAGAGTTTTTAATAAACATTGAAAAAGTACAAAAATTAATGAAATTTTTGGTTGGCCGAAAGCTGCAAGGATTTTAAATAGAGATGGGAAAAATAGTTTGGGTACTTGGAGTAACGGGTCAACTATTTATATGGGGTATTTAACACTTTAAAGGGGCATGCCCACGCTAATAAGAGGTGTTGCCCGAGAATTCAAAATTTTTTCCGGATTATTCAACCTCTGTGCGGATTTTTCAACTTGGTTTCTAACTAAACAATGCCTAGAATTTAATTTTAGGTGCAGTTTTGTTAGAAACCAAGGAAAATCCGTTCAAGATTCAATGAGAAGGAAAAATTTTAAATTCCGGCACCACCTCTTATTAGCGTGGGCATGCCCCTTTAAAGCCGGTTTGTGTTGATTGGTGTGTTTTGTTCAGAATTTCACGCTGAGCAAGATAGGAGAAAGAAATTCTGGTTCTTATGCATTATCGGGACTACCTGGTTTTACTCTCATTTATGCTAAAGACATTTCCGAGCTCTATCCTCCAAATTTGCCTTTCAGTATCGCTCGTTAATAATGCTTGTGAATAAAGGACGATAACCATAAGATAATTAAAGTTAATATCTCTATATAGTATTTGGCATGTGTCCGTCCTACTTTTTAATGGACATTTTGACCACATTCAGGCCATTTTTGCTTATTTTTCCGATTATTTTCGGCAATGTCTCGACGGAACCCCAAACTTCAGACAATTCAGCGTCTTTTTATGCCGAGACCCAGGAAAATGTCTTCGAAAAGAAAAACTTTGTGGTCCCTCAAAATTGGAGTTGTCTCTATATAGTATTTGGCATGTGTGGGTGGGTCGCCACTTTTGTGCTCAAGCCCGATTTTCGGCCACTATTGGCAAACATATGTCGGATATCTTTCCGGAACCCGAAAATTAAACATCTTAGCTTTCCTTTAAGCATAAAACCGCAGAATCGAAGTGGCTGTGAAAAAAGGTTTTAAGTCCTCCAAACTGGAGATGGTGGACTTTAGCCTGGATTTTTAGTGCATTTTTGTGTTTAAGCCCAATTTTCGGCCAGTTTTGCAAATTTTGTCGGATATTTTCAGGAACCCTGTTTAATCAGGGCGGGGGTGGTTATAATCAGGGGATATGTGATGGATTGATATTTATTAAAATTTCGGGTACGATAGAGGCGCCGATAGGCGCCTGTTGTCCCTAGTGTTTTCAATATCGTGGGACGCATAAATGACAGCAAAACCAGGTAGTCCCGATAATGCATAAGAACCGAAATTCTCTCAAAAAGGGCTCTGACATGGAACCTTCACGGGTTGAATGTATTAAATCGGGCAGTTTTGAGTTATTTTAGTTAGTTCATAAATCTTCTTATACGAGAGCAACTCGGGTAAATGGCCGTATGACATGCAAACTAGTAGCACTTTTTCAAAAATTCTCTGAAATCAAAATTTCAGTTCATTCTTTCATGCATCAAAAAACTACTGATATCACCGTTTAACTTTGGGAAATTACAAAACGGCAAATTTTAATACCGTGTTTTTAATACGGCGATCGCCAAATAATGCGAGGTCAAACATAGCAGATTTTTTAAAGGGGCATGCTCACCAGGGGTCCCAACCAAAATTTCGAAATATCAGGCATGGACCTTCAAAAATCAGGCATTTGTAGAAAAAAATTTCGAAAAATCAGGCACGAGATCAAAAACAAGCCAAAAATTCAAAAACACCGAAATTCTGTATTAAAGAACGGTAAAAGCAAAACAAACACAAAACGTTAGACAAAAATTAGAAGTGGTGCGCAATGCGCAACAAAGATATGGACAAAATTTTCACTGCGGGACACAATTTTTTTGAACTTTTTGCCTGATTTTTCAAACCAAAAAATCAGGCAGCGTGGTCAAAAATCAGGCAAAGCCTGATTTATCAGGTAAATTGGGACCCCTGATGCTCACCTGTTCAAAATTTGTCCCGCCAGTTAAAAATTTTTTCCTAATCACTGAATTTCTGTAAAGTTTTTCAACTTGGTTTCTAACAAAACCATACCTAAAATAAAATTCTAGGCCTTGTTTTGTTAGAAACTAAGTTGAAAAATGCGTACAGAAGTTCAATGATTAGGAAAAACAATTGAATTGGCGGGGACAAAATTTGAACAGGTGAGCATCCCACTTTAAAGAATTTTTTTTCTCAGTGAGACAAAAGATTGGTTGAAGACCTTTTTACTTAAAATTGAATTTATAGAATTTCCGCGCGAAACACTTTTTCCGGTAAATTTTCTGGGGATTTTGCTAAGGAATTTTTTGTAGCTGTCCGGTGATTTTCAAATTTTTCAAGAATTTTTAAAACTTTGTAAAATTTTTTTTAGAAATTGTGCGGTATTTCTGTGGGAAACGGATGATACCGTGTATCCTGAAAAAGGTGGAAAATGGGACATTTTAAATAGGGCTAATTCGACGCTTGTGTCACATAACCGCCAACTTCCTGAATTTGGAAGGAAGTTTTTTATACAGGCGCAACTTTTTCGCCCTAGTTAATTTTTGCCATAACTTTTGAATTTTTGTGGTTTTGACGAGATCTTTTTTGTTAGATAGACGAGACTCTGGCAAATTTTTGCTACCAAACATTCATTTTCATGTCAGCTTTGCTGACAATTACGACCTTTCTAAAAATGTGTATGGATCAAAAGCAGGGTCTACACAACACCAATCGCTAACATGCTCCGGACAAGAATCGAACAAGCCTTCGCCGAGCTGCCTCAGGACATGATCAACAGAGCAATTGAAGCCTATGAACATCGTCTAGAATATTGCCTGGTCGTCAATGGAAGAAGCACAGAGCAAGAATACGCAGATTAAAAATTTTAACGTTCTCATAAATTGTTGTTGATTTCTTTTTGTTTATTTATCGTCATCATGAATAAAATGTTATTACAAATGTTTGGTAGCAAAAAATTTGCCAGAGTCTCCTCTATCTAACAAAAAAAAAAAGATCTCGCCAAAACAACAAAAATTCAAAAAGTTATGCAAAAATTGAATAGGGCCAAAAAGTTGCGCCACCCTGTATTTGAAAGGTAGTCCTACCTTTTTCGGTCATTTCCTATAAAGGGCTGAATATGACCATTACACAAAAGTTGCAAAAAACAGATTGCGGTAGTTTACTTACTGTACTTAGTGATTTTCAGTCAGTATCAACAGTTCACCCCCCTGAAGATTGCACTGGCACCGAGGATGAGGCAGGTAAGTAGTTTTACTGCCCGACAAAAAAATATTTCCAAAATTATTTTGTCCTACCATAAATAAGCTATTATCTATGCTCTTCAACAAAAAAATTTACAAACTGCCATACTAATTTTGCTCTTGTTTGTCAACTAAAGCCATTGCTGCTGCTCCTGCTGCTGCGCATCAAGCCCTCCGACGAGTGTCTGTTAAGAAACCCTTGGGGCTAGAGTCCATTGGAAGTTTGGCGGAAGGGCCAGATCAACCACTGCCTAGCCCTACTGTGGTGCTCGATAGTACGGAAAATAAGTGTGTGGTGTTGGAAACACAAGCCAACGGCTCCTCCTCCATCCAACAAACAAAAGGTGTGCACATCTATTTGGGTTCAGTAAGGGAACGTCCATAAATTATGTCAGACTGACAGCCCGGTTTTGGGGACCCCCAACCCCCCCTGTCAGCGTGACATAATTTATGGACGTTCCCTATGGAAGTCTCACAATTTTATGGAAGTCTCACAATTTTATGGAAGTCTCACAATTCCAGCTCGAAGATCAGACATTGTTATGATGTTGTAGACGTATAATACCTTATTTTGTAGAGGAGAGTCAGGGCTACAAGATGGTATCAAAATCTTATCAAAACGATAAGATAACACAATAAATAATTGGTCTCAAAGTTTGTAACAGAACTTTTGGACCACCCGTTAGAGAAAATAACAATCGCTTATAACGTAAAAAAGACAAAATAACAATTAAGGCTTTAGCCAATTAGCGTAAAATGACAATCACTAAAAATGTTTTTAAATTGTTTGCCACATCGTCTTTTTTGCCAGAATACATTTTGACAATCACTGTTTTGACCAATATTTTCACTGGCGGTGTGCAAAGTATTATATACGTAATCATGCTTTGTTGACTCGTTTGGATCGTTGGTGTCTGTTATTTTGTTGAAATAAAAAGTATAAAGTAAGTATAAAATGCTGAAAAAATTCGTGGCCACGCCTTGCTTCGTAACTGTCGTGAAAAATTGTGAAGACACCTAAAACATGTTCTGACATACTCTGTACGGTCAAACCTTTCTATCCGGCATTCTTGTTCGGTTCCGAAGGGTACCAGATACAAGACATTACAATGGAAGGCGATTTTGTTTTCCTTCTTTCGGATTTGTCCTTGTTAGAAATCTCTGGCCAAATACGTCCTCTGGCCAAATGTTCCTTGACGATACCAGTTATTAGCAAAAAAGACGCTGTGGCAAACAATTTAAAAACATTTTTAGTGATTGTCATTTTACGCTAATTGGCTAAACCCTTAATTGTTATTTTGTCTTTTTTACGTTATAAGCGATTGTAAGTGTCGTTTTATAGGCAAGCCCCACAATGTAGCTGACATTCTCGGCTACAATTAGGTACTAAAACTTTGAAAAATTGAAAAAATATATATATCTAAAAATTAAAAGGCGCTCACTTTGCCTCTACATTGTGAACTTAGTCTTACTGTATTTCCTCTAATAAAAGCCCTCCCCAAAATCTAGAATTACAGTATGACCCAAGAAATTCGGCCGATTTCAAATGGCCATAACTTTTGGTAGACGTTAAATATCGACAAACGGTTTTGGCAATCGTCTTAAAAAATATACATTTTGTTTGGTATATGATGTCGAAAACACGATTCTCGCTTGGTACCTCCTGTGGTTTGGGCCTTACCCATCCAGAGGCCATCCACAGACCAGGGCCAAAACACGATTCTCGCTTGGTACCCCCTGTGGTTTGGGCCTTACCCATCCAGAGACCATCCACAGACCAGGGCCAAAACACGATTCTCGCTTGGTACCCCCTGTGGTTTGGGCCTTACCCATCCAGAGACCATCCACAGACCAGGTCGAAAACACGATTTTCGCTTGGTCCCCCCTGTGGTTTGGGCCTTACCCATCCAGAGGCCATCCACAGACCAGGGCCCAAACCACAGGGGGTATAAAGGGGGTATATATCACAGTGGGTTTAAAACCATCCAGAGGCCATCCACAGACCAGGGCCCATACCACAGGGGGTTTGACCATTGCAAAAAACCGCTTGTCGAAATTTGACGTCCACCAAAAATTATGGCCATTTGAAATCGGCCGAATTTCTTGGGTCATACTGTACTTTTATTTATTGTTGCATTTTTGACTTTATTTAAATATTAACTCTCAAGCATATTATATACCAAAATGTAGCCCAGATACTCAGCTTCATTTTGGTATGTGACATGCCTAGGTGTCCATATCCAAAATTGAGTCAAAACCGCTAAAATAAATAAAGGTAATTCCGGATTTAGAGAAGGGCTTTTATTAGAGGAAATACGGTATATGGGCTAATGTTTGGTATTGTGTTGGTGTGTGGCTTCTTTTGCGGGCTTCAGCATTTTCGGGCTGGTTTTACAATAGGCATGCATACTTTTTCTAGTCGAGTAAAATTGAGCAACCTTGATGTTCTTGATGTCTATGATTGCACTTATATTTGCACTTTTAATTATTAGTATCATTTTTATAGCCTATTTTCGGCGCTACTTGGATATGTCCGCTTCCCCAATCAATTTATTTTCAAATGCTTCCAAACAACACATGTCAACCCAAAATCACCTCGAAAGCTCGAAAAACGCAGAGATGCGCTCACACACACTTACCCACCACATGTAATCGAAAATTTATAAAGAGGCTTTGGTACTACTGGAGTTGCCGGTGGCAAAAACAGCTTCGTCCCCCTGTTGTTGTTTTTCATGAACCAAGGTGGACCAAGCTGTTTTCATAAAAAAACAACAGGGGCACCAAGCTGTTTTTGGCACCGGCAACTCCAGTTGAACCGAGACGTTTTTGGCCGCATGTTGAAAAACACGGTAAAACAGTCGAATGGTCGGAAAATCAAAAGTGACCCAAACTCAGTTTTTTATAGACCAGAACTCAAAAATACCGTATTTCCACTAATAGCTCCCCCGGGGGAGTTATTTTTCGGGAAATTTTGAGGTCGATCTGGAGATTTTTGGATAAAAATTAAAAATCCGAAAAGCGGAATCCGTAGAGCTCGTGGGAGTTAAGAAAACGCAATAAACAGCTTTGCAAAAAATACACTCTGGGCTGAGATATAGGTCCTCAAAGTTGAGGGGGATGTGGTGGATTTAGAGCAGGGGAGCTATTAGAGGTAATACGGTACTGGGCACTTGTTTACTTGGGGGCCTTTTTGGTCAACTGTGAATAGTGTTCAAACGTCTCCTAAGTAATTTTTATACGCTAAAAACGATAAAAAAGTTCTTTCCAAACAATTTTTATTTTTTCAGCAGTTTTTTTAATCCTACTTTATTAATTAAAGCACAATTCTCACGATTCCAAATCTTAACGAGCAATATTAAATGGCAAATTCGGTGGGTTCGAAAATGATGGGGTCCCGATAACCAAAAAGAACCCAATTTCCGTACTAAAAAGACATGTTTTGAAAAAAAATTTGGTTATCGAAGGTTGACCAACTGCCTTGGTCCCCTAAGCTAAATAAACCAAAAAAGGTACCTTCATATCCTCAAAAATACCGGAAAATGGGATTTTGAACATAGTTTTGTTAACTGGGGCCTACCGCATAAAGAAACTCTGGTATGCATACTGTTTTTATGCATCCAGAGTCCCTTTAGAGTGATTTGCGTCTAAGGTATGTGAAAATCCAAGCCCCTGCAGGGGGCTTGGATGGTTAGAAATGCGCTCACTCACTTACCTTAGACATGATTCCGAGCAAGACTCTTGATCATACATGCATTAAAGACTCTTTTTGCCCAGCTCCAGTGATCAAAAACGAGGTAGGATACCTTAATATAAGATACAAGGGACCACAGGCGCCTATCGGCGCCTCTATAGTATTTCGAAATTTCAATGAGGGGCTATGACTTCATTCATAAAAGTAGGTATATCCCCTATTAGAAGTAGGTACTTATGTACCTGGGGGCCCCTTTTTCAGCTAGCTGTAAATAGTGTTTAAACGTCTTTTAAGTAATTTTTATACGCTAAAAACGAAAAAACGATGTTTTCTAACTTTTCTCTTACTAAAAAGTTAGCTTTTCAAAAAAAAATTTGGTTACCACAGGTTGACCAATTGCTTTGTTCCCCAAGCTAATTAACCAAAAAAGGTACCTTCATATCCTCAAAAATACCGGAAAATGGGATTTCGAACATAGTTTTGTTAGCTGGGGCCTACCGCATAGAGGGGGCTTGATGTGTTAGAGATGCGCTCACTCACTTACCTTAGACATGATTCCGAGCAAGACTCTTGATCATACATGCATTAAAGACTCTTTTTGCCCAGCTCCAATGATGAAAACATGGTAGGATACCTTAAAATAAGATATTTTACTTTAGGGGACCAAGGCAGTTGGTCAACCTGTGATAACCAAATTTTTTTTCAAAACATGTCTTTTTAGTACGGAAATTGTTTGGAAAGAATTTTTTTATCGGTTTTAGCGTATAAAAATTACTTAGGAGACGTCTGAACACTTTTCACAGTTGACCAAAAAGGCCCCCAAGTAAACAAGTGCCCAGTACTGCATTTTTAGTTTTCGAGGTGATTTTGGGTCGATATGTTGTGTTTGGGGACATTTAAATAAGTTGATTTGGTGGTTGGGGGGTCTATCCAAGTAGAGTCCTCTTTCTTTATCACTTCCAAATCTGTCTTTAATTTAATTTTCGTGAGCACAATCTTCTTTTTTTAGTTGGTGGTGGTAATAGCTTTAGTGCGGGGTATATCGAGAATTTCCCACAATTTCAAACAGCCATATTTTTTGTAGGTCGAATCAGGATCCTCCTATGAAAGGCAAAAGCCTCCTTTTGGATATCAAGCGCCTTTTTATCATTTGACATGGCTAGCTTGGATTTCGAGTTTCGAAAACCTGTTAACGCAAATCCTTTCATATTGCGATGCCGTTTTGCTTGGTATTTAGTGTCCAAAACCCGATTTTTTGCTTGGCCTCTTTTGTGGTTTAGCTCAAAGGACATGCTCAGGTTAGGACGTGAAACATGAGAGTGGAAAGCAAAAATTATATTTAACGCTTCCAAATAAACTTTTTTATTTATGACTTTTAGGAGTCAAGGGGTATGGATGTCTTTGCCCGTTGACTATAGGGTATGGATGTCTTTGCCCGTTGACTATAGGGTATGGATGTCTTTGCCCGTTGGCTATTAGGTATGGATGTCTTTGCCCGTTGACTATAGGGTATGGATGTCTTTGCCCGTTGACTATAGGGTATGGATGTCTTTGCCCGTTGGCTATTGGGTATGGATGTCTTTGCCCGTTGACTATTTTTTCCAACACCACTCTGGATAACCACTCATTCTGCATTAGAATGAGATTCTCGAATTAACTGTAGAATTTCTGGTGTAATATACGAGAAATTCTAGAGTTAATTCGAGAATCCCATTCAAATGCTATCCCGAGTGATTTTGGAAAAATAGTCAACGGGCAAAGACATCCATACCCCTTGACTCCAAAAAGTCATCAATAAAAACAGTTAATTTGAAAAGCTCATTATTAGAGTTGGCGCGAAATTCCGGTTCCGGTTTCCCGGAATTCCGGCCTTTTTTTTTATTCCGGTTCCGGTCTCCGAAAATTATGTAATTCCGGTTCCGGTATTAGCAAAAACAAAATTCCGGTTCCGCTTCAAATATCGATTCCGAGCCAACTCTACTCATTATATACCAAATGAGTCGATCTTGTTAGCAGATTTTCGAGCATAGTTGCACGGGCGCCGGCGCTAGCTTTTTCTGTTGTTTTTCAAAAATACTCTTAGGATCTGCAGTAATAGCAAGTATGACCAATAAGTTTTTTTCAATCTAAAAGTAAGTCATTGGCAATCTCGAAAAAAAAATAATCGGCAGCTCTGGCACCCAAAAAACGTCAGGTGGCCTCAAAAATTGAGAGGTCGGCGGCGGAGCCCGTGCAACTATGTTTTCGACACACAACAAAATTTGCATATTTGTTGGATTGTGGTAAAATTTTGGGAAATTCTTGAAACACCCTGTAGTTGCAGTAGTCTTGGCTGGCTGCTTATCAAACTTTATTTGACTTCGGTTGTTGTCAACCCCACATTTTTCAGAAAATGAAAAAACTTCTCCAAGCTCAGCCGGAAATTTGCCTTTGCACATTCGGGAGACACTCAACAAATATGAGCAAGTTGGTGAGAAGAGCACTGCTCTGCCGACCATGTGGATGGGTCTGGAGAATGAGTTGTAAGTTTTTTGGCCAAAAATTTATTTTTTTTTAAAGCCAGTTAACTGTTTCAGCATCTACGTTCACTCGGCGGTGGTGGATTGGAAAGCTTGCCTGGTGAAAATTAAGATGCCGGACGCGGTTGTGCACATTCTGCACCTGAATGGAAGGGTGTTTGCAGCTCTTGCTAATGGATCAATTGTAGTTTTTCATCGGGATGCAGGTGACTTTTGCTTGAAGACAGTTTTTAGTGGACTGTGGACAGTTTGTGTGTTTCAGATGGCAATTGGTCTGATTCCGGCTATAATATAGTGCAATTGGGCAAAGCCACCAACTCTGTGTGCCATCTGATCAATGTGAACGGCAAAATTTGGGCAGCTTATAGAAATTGTGTGGTTGTTATCAATGCGGACTCGTTGAAAGCAGAGGTATTGGGTTTGTTAAAAAAAACGCTTGAAAAAATTAAAAATAATATGTGAACTGTGTTTAGAGCTGCTGAATGGGCAAATACCCGGGTATTTACCGGTAAATACCCGACAAAATACCCGGCTATATAAAATTCGGATATTTATAATCAAAAAAATTATGTGTATTTCGAACTCGCACGCAGTGATGGGCAAATCAAATTTCTCGCTCCGGCTCGGAGGTTTTAAAAATGTCGCTCCGGATCCGGCTCCGACATTTCAAATTTTTCGCTCCGGCTCGGGCTCCGGCTCCGACATTTCAAATTTTCGCTCCGGCTCGGGCTCCGGCTCCGACATTTCAAATTTTCGCTCCGGCTCGGACTCCGGCTCCGACATTTCAAATTTTCGCTCCGGCTCAGGCTCCGGCTCCGACATTTCAAATTTTTCGCTCCGGCTCGGGCTCCGGCTCCGACATTTCAAATTTCGCTCCGGCTCGGGCTCCGGCTCCGACATTTCAAATTTTTCGCTCCGGCTCGGACTCCGGCTCCGACATTTCAAATTTTTCGCTCCGAATCCGGCTCGGAGCCGGAGCTGGCACATCACTGCTCGCACGGCACACTTGATTAACAAACTCTCTCACAGTCAATTCTGCCATAAATTTCCGCGGCTTGAGAATTTTCAGTGCGTTAAAGGTGGAGAAACTTTATGTAAGCATCGCCCTAAGTCAACTGTTCCCGCTAGGTGCACATTTTATTTATTTTTTTATTAAGTTCGCTGACGTCTACAGGGTGTGTCAAAAAAAGCGGACACTTTCGAAAAAATTTGTCAAGGGCTCCCGCACACCGTCTGAACTACAGATTTTTTCAGTGTAACCAAGGATGTTTAAATAACGGTGGTGAGGTATTGTTGAATAGGCAAGAGTGTGAGGATCATTTTGACACCAAACTTGTAAATTAAAGGAGATAAAAAAGAGGTGTGCAGCCAGTAGTAGTCGAACCGTAAAGTTCCCTGAACGGCTAAAAATGATTTTTTTGAAAAAAAACTGCCCTGTTGTTTTGAAAACCCCAATAAAAAAGTTCAAAAACAACAGGGGGACTCAGGCAGTTTTTTCGAAAAATCACTTTTAGCCGTTCAGTGACTTTTTTCATCTGAAAAAAAGTCACTGAAACGTCCCTTTACCAAATTTTCCATGATCCCAAGCAGTGTTTGGACTTTCAGGAAATGGTCGTACTCGTACTGCTAAATTTCAGCCGTCGTACTTCGTACTCGTACCTCGTACAACAAAAATTTAAAGCTCGTATATCGTACTCGTACCTCGTACCAAAAAAAATTTTGCTCGTACTTCGTACTCGTACTTCGTACTACAAACATTTGCTGCTCGTAGGAGATGAAAAAGATGAGGCCAGACATGAGGTCCGACAATATCTGAGAGAACTCGCGACGGACTTTGAAAACAAAGACCTCTTGTAGTCTATCAAAGCCTCGTTTTTTGCAATTTTTGAACAATATATAATTTTTAAATAATTTCAAAATAAACATTTCACAAAACGGAATTTCACTAAGTGAAAAATTGTCAGTTAATCTATTAATACTTGTATTTTGAAGCTGTTCGTACTCGTACCTCGTACCTCCAAATTTTTTTTCTCGTACTTCGTACCAGTGTTTCCATGATGTCGTTTTTTTGCGCATGATATGATAGTGATATGATATGGTTGAAAAATTTTTTCGCGTGATATGATAATGATATGATATGGCCGAAATTTTCCGAATGATATGATAGTGATATGATGTCGTCTCAAAAGTTTTCGTGTGATATGATAGTGATGTGATAGCATTGAAAATTTTTCCAGGTGATATGATAGTGATGTGATAGCATTGAAAATTTTTCCAGGTGATATGATAGTGATATCGGTGAAAAAAATTAGTGTCGAGTATTAGACTACAAAAATATGAGCAACCAATGAGACACGGTTCACATCCAAACAGAGAAACGGATTGAAATTTTCGGTTGATATGATAATGATATGATATGATATTGGTTAAAAAATTTCGGATGATATGATAATGATGTGATATTGGCGGGAATTTTTTTCGAGTGATATGATGATGATATGATATTGGTTGCAAAAATTTTGCTACTGATGTGATATTGATATCACTATCATATCACTATCATATCACTATCATATCATTATTTTATCATAAATAGTGATATTATGGAAACACTGCTTCGTACTCGTACTTCGTACCACTGAAATTTCTTCTCGTACTTCGTACTCGTAGTACGAGTACGTGTACGAGTACGAGTACGAGTACGAAGTACGAGTACGAGGTCAAACACTGATCCCAAGGGGAAAGGGTTTTTTAAATGGCCGGTTATTTTGAAACGGCTCGACTACATTCCTCCATATGCCCGACCATATATATGACCATCACCCAACCCTAGTAAAAATTATCTAAAAAGTGGAACAAAAAACTATGTTTATGAACCGGTTAAAATTTTTCTCGCGATTTATGTCTCTCATATGTCTGAGGAATGTGATTTTGAATCCAAATCCACTGAGATCTCGCTGATTTTGGTTGAAATATGAGTTGAAGTAGAAAAAGTAGCCAAAATTATTGACTGCCTTGCTTATCTAAGACTCAATTTCCAATTTAGCATGTTTTCGTGGCTCACCCACGCAGAGATTCTCAAGTCAGACACATGGTCAGTGTTGACCAAGGCGTTTGGCTATCCATCCGATTGGACTCCACCATTCGTCTCTACCACTGCCAGACATATCAACATTTGCAAGATGTTGACATTGAGCCATATATTACAAAAATGCTAGGTGATTTGTTATTTCAATACCGGAATCCACCCAAATTACCATGTGACCGAAAAGTTCCCGGACAAAGTTTAAAGCCAATTTTTTTCAGTAAAATAAGAACACAAATGCATTTTTTTGGTATCATCAGAAAGCCATTGTTCTCCTCTCTTGAATAGTGTGTCGTTGGCTTGTCGTTTTATGTCAATAAATTGCATGCTTTAGAATGTCCGATCTGAGAGCAGGCATTGTGCGACTTTGGGAAGAAGGGAAGAAGCAAAGTGAGATCGCTCGTGATATGAATGGTCCAAAGCAAACAGTTTCGGATGCCATCAAGCGATTTCGTGAAACAGGCCGCAATGAAGACAGAGCAAGAAGTGGGCGACCAGATACAGCAACCACTCCATCCGAAACTGTTTGCTTTGGAACATTCATATCACGAGCGATCACACTTTGCTTCTTCCCTTCTTCCCAAAGTCGCACAATGCCTGCTTTCAGATCGGACATTCTAAAGCATGGAATTTATTGACATAAAACGACAAGCGATACACTATTCAAGAGAGGAGAACAAGGGCTTTCTGATGATACCAAAAATGCATTTATGTTCTTATTTTACTGAAAAAATTGGCTTTAAACTTTGTCCGGGAACTTTTCGGTCACATGGTATGTATTGACTGTCGGTTTCAGGCACAAACAAACTTGACTTCCTGCATCTAAGGATAACTTCACTGGTTGTGCTGAACAAACGGTTGTGGATTGGGACTGGAACAGGGGTGATCGTTTCTGTGCCTCTTAGTGAAGGTAATGCCATGTTGGGCACTTATGCACTTGGGTGTGGGGCGCATTTTTTATTAATTCAGCATTCGAGTTTAAACGTCTCTAAATTTTTTAAAGTGGTTTTTCCGACGTTTAGCTGACCGAAAAGCTGGTTTTCAAAAAAATTGACTTTTCGCTCCAAGGGTTGATAAAGAAATTCAGTTACAACAGAAACATTTTATTCGCATTTAAAGTCTCTATACTTGCTAAGGAGGCGCTAGGAGACTAAGGCAAACCAACGTAAAGTGTACCTCGAAAAGATGAAATCATTTGTTCGGTTCGGGACGGGTTTTTTTATCCATGTGACAATAGTACAGTCGACTCTCGATATAACGAACCCCCAAAAAATCGTCCCTGCCTAGGGTTTGGCACTTTTTTAACCCGCTTTTTGAAGTCTTTGGCCAGTTGTCTTTGGCTGGTCTAGTCCAAAACATCGTAAGGATTCCGATTTTACCAATCGATTCTGAAAATCACAATAGTTTTGCCGAAAAGACCCGTGCCTCTCGATACAACAGACACTTATTTTCAAAAAGGTCCCCACTGTATCGAGAGGCACGGGTCTTTTCGGCAAAACTATTGCGATTTTCAGAAACGATTGGTAAAATCGGATTCTTTGCGATGTTTTGGACTAGACCACCCAAAGACAACTAGCCAATGACTTCAAAAGCGGGCTAAAAAGTGTCAGACCCTAAGCGGGAACGAACTTTTGGGGGGGTTCGTTACATCGAGATTCGACTGTATTTAAATGTCTTCTAAGTAATTTTGGCGCTACCGGAGTATACCCCCCTCCACTTTTTGAACTTTTTCAAAACACCATTTTAACCATTTTTAAGCATTTCCTACACGTTGAACACGATAAATAGGTGTTTTCACCTACTTTTTCTATAAAAAGTCCATTTTTTTAAATCTTGAATTTTGGTATTTTTAGTTGATTTCTGTTTATTATAACTTAGTAAATCAGATGTTGAGGGTACCTTGACCCCAAAAAGATGGAATTTGAACATAGTTTTGTTAACTGGGGCCTACCGCAAAAAGAAACTCTGGTATGCATACATTTTTATGCATCCAGAGTCACTTTCGACTGATTTGTGTCTAAGGTATGTGGGTGTGCGCATCTCAACCCCAAGCAACCAAGCCCCCTGCGCCCCTTTTGGGGCTTGGAGTTGAGACGCGCACACCCACATACCTTAGACATAATTCCGAGCAAGACTCTTGATCAAAAATGCATTTAGAGGCTCTTTTTGCCCAGCTCCAGTGACCAAAACATGGTAAAACAGCCAAATGGTCGAAATTTCAAAATGCGCAAAAATCAATTTTTTATTGACCAGAACACAAAAATAATGTCTTTTCTGAACTTCTGAGGTGATTTTAGGTTGATATAGGGTGTTTGGAAACACTTTTAAAAAAATTTCATTTGGGGGGGAGGTTGTATACTCCGGTAGGGTCGTAATTTTTATATGCTAAAAACGATCAAAAAGGTGTTTTGTGATACTTTTCTGCATGAAAAATTGATTTTTTGGCGAAAATTTTTTTCGGCCACAATTCGACTTTTTGCCTTGGGGGACAAAGGTGAACCCCCAGAAAGGGGTAGGTGGATACCTCGAAAATACAAATTTCGCCAAAGGTGTTTTACAGGGGGTGGTGATTTATAGGGGTGGCGGTTCGGGCCTCGACTGTACTAAATTCATGACATCCTACACCCAATTTATTATTTTCAGCCCAAAAATTTACTAATTCGTGTGCAAAAATGAGCAATACAGTCGAAAAAAAGTCCAGCAAATAACTAAAAATTCTGATTCTGCATGTAAGGGTAACCATATTGAAAGAAAAATTAGGTGGTGGATTGCAGTTTTTAGACAAAATTTTGAAAAAGTGCACGAAACCAATAAATTAGATGCTTGATTTCACTATTTTATTTTAGACAACAACGCCAAAATCGATGTATCCACAAACTCGAAGAGCAAAAAGGAGGAACCTCAAGGTCCTGGTGGTTTGATCCGAGTTTATGGCGGATCTACTCAGCAAGGTCATCTGACCAACTCTGGCTCAACTTCCACAATTCCCTATTGCAATATGACTCAAGCACAGGTTATTGTTCTGACGAGATAATATATTTGAATGATTCGTTTTTAGCTGAGTTTCCACGGCCACAAAGATTCGGTATATATTGAAAATTTCGATTGAATGCACCAAATTTTCCTTTTTTACTTCCAGGTGCGATTCTTCTTACCAGTAGTATCTGGTGAGTTATCTTTGATTTTACTTAACTAGGATTGTCGAGGTGAGGCCTCGATTTCGAGGATTCCCCTCAAAAACTCGAAAAATTTAGAGGATCGAGGTTCGAGGCGAAACGAGGCCTCGAAAATTTCGAAGTGCGTTTGAGGAATCGAGTCGCCGACTCGAAATATCTGAGGCCTCGACCCTATACTAACAACCCTACAGTCTAGTCTCGTTTATCCGACATCCCCTCAAGTTCGTTCCCACCTAGGGTCCGACACTTATTTAAGTACAAGGGACCACAGGCGCCTATCGGCGCCTATAGTATTTCGAAATTTCAATGAGGGGCTATGACTTCATTCATAAAAATAGGTATATCCCTATTAGAACTCATTTTTCGCCTGTTCTTTTTAAAACGAAAGCTGACATTCTGGGAACACGATGGTATTAGCGACAAAAGTGATTTCGCTATCTACGACCCGTTCTGGCCTTGAGTAAAAGCGTTACACACATCATTTGGCACCACACAAACACAAAATCTTATATAGTATTTGGCATGTGGGTAGGTGGGGTGGTAACGCTTTTTGGGCACAGAAAGGGTCGTAGATAGCGAAATCACTTTTGTCTGCTAATAACCATCGTGTTCCTGATGGAATTTGAACAGTTTTTTAACGTTTTAAAAAAAGAGGCGTCTAATAGAAAATGAGTTCTAATATATATACCTATTCAAGCAAGACTCTTGATCAAATGCATTTAGAGGCTCTTTTGCATCCAGTGACAAAATGAGTAAAACAGCCAAATGGTCGAAATTTCAAAATGCCCAAAACTCAATTTTTATTGACCAGAACACAAAAATAATGTGAACCTGAGGTGATTTTAGGTTGATATAGGGTGTTTGGAAACACCATTGTATACTCTATCAAATTTCATACTATAGTCGATACTGTCTTGTACTATATAAGATACAGTCTAGTCTCGTTTATCCGACACCCCTCAAGTTGGTTCTTTTAAGCCAATTTTCAAAATGTTTTTCCAGTTGTCTTTGGTTGTTTTAGTCCGAAATAACGCAAGGATTCTGATTTTGCCCATCGTTTTTCCCAAATCTTTTTACGTTGCCATAAAGACCCACGGCTCTCGTTTATCCGACACCTGATTTTTAAAAAGAGGTGTCGAATAAACGAGACTCGACTGTATAATTTAAAAAAAAAGATTTTAAAAGATTTCGTTTTTAGATGGATTATCAGATCTGACACAAACACTGGAGAGCAGAAAACTGCTGATGATATCTGGAGGGGATGGTTATATTGACTTTAGGCTAGGTAAGTTTGTTACAAATCAGGCAAACCTTTCTCTGGTCATACAAGAAACCGTATGACTTCGCTTTAATTCGCTAAATTTTTCCAACACTTTAGGTGAAGACGAAGAACCCACCCTGGCCAAAGAGCAAGTGCGAGTTCGAGACATGTCTCATCTAATAGTTTGGGAGGTAGAACAGGAATGTCAAGTCGACCAACCAGGCGAAAAAAATCTATCGGCATAATAAAAAAAGAGCACAAATGCACAATTTAAGTATCCGCATTCATGAATTCCAGAAGTGTACATTTTTCTCCTATCCTATTAAAAAGTGTATTTATATACCGTATTTCCTTTAATAAGGCGGCCGGCCGCCTAATTTTTTGGATGCCCAAACATCGGAAAATTTAGAATTCAATCTCGAGATTTTTGGTTGTTCAACCAAAGTAGGTAAGTAGGTAGAGCTCGTGGGAGTTAAGAAAACGCAAAATATTTACTCTGGGCTGAGATATAGGTATTCAAAGTCGAGGGGGCCGCCTTATTAGAGGAAATACGGTAGTGATTGTTGAGGGCTATAGTGTGAGAAATTGAAGAGAATTGTGATTGTTTTCCAATATATGTCGCTCTCTAGTCTCCCGTAACATTTAGCTTTGAGTCAGTTTGCAATATTCTTGTCGTTAGCTTTCTCCCTTTATCTTGTCCTCAGAATTGTATAATTTCTATGTGTTCGGACTTTTTCCTATTCGCTATTGCTGGTTTGTTTGTCGTCCCATGTGTTAATGGTATTTTTTCTGCAGTCCATTTGTGAAGTAAAATAAAATGATTTTAAACGATTATTTTCTTGGCATTCTGTTAGAAGTTTTCGCCTTAACTTTTTTGTAACAGTGTTGGCCAAATTTTATTGCGTAAATTTTGTTTAGAAGTGGCACACGGCTTTTCAAGACGCCCGAAAATGTTTCCTCGAGCCTCTTAGACGTGTTTGCATGGCGTAGTGGGTAAAGCGGGGAGCTATTTGGGAATCACAGGATTTTACATAACAAAATAAGCTATTTGCCTAGAAGTCACGAGTTCAAGTCCCCGCCCATGGACACCATCCATTTTTCAATTTTTTTTATCAGCCCATTCGACTTAAAATCAAAAAGTAGGCTTAGGTCATAAATATCAGATTTCCGACTTTTCCTACTCATTTTTTTCTAAAGTGTGACGGACAACAGACAGACAGACGGAAAATGGCGCTATAGTAAGTATGGAGCTTCCCAACATGTTCGAAAAAAGATTGTTGTTGAAACTTGTCTCGGGACTTGATCAGGTGTCTCGTGACTCTGACTCGCGAGACACCTGATCAAGTCACGAGACAAGCTTCAGCAACAATCTTTTCTCGAACATGTTGGGAAGCTTTTAATACTAAGATGCTCGCTAGATTCTGCTGATCTTTTTGAGTAAAAAATATGCCAAAGTCAAGTTGAAAAGTTTCTCCTACTGACCAGTTGAAATTTGTCTCTCCTTATAAAAATTCGAGTAGATTTTACGATTTTACGCCAGATTTTACGTCAAATACACGATAAAAAGATACATAATACATACATACATTATTTTTGTATGTAGATGCGGAGGTTTGTATTTCAGGTGATAAGTTATACACCAAAAGGAGACTAAGGATGTCCTCTGTCAGAAAATACAGATCAAATTTTTAAAATAACAGAATTTAGAAAACTAGAAGAAATTTTAAGAGGAGCTTTTTAGTTTCCCGCAAAATTCGCTTGAAAAGCCAAAAGAAACTAGACTTGCTGAATGGATAATTATCCGGACAATTATCCGGATAATTATCCGATAATTATCCGGATAATTATCCGGATAATTATCCGGCTAATTATTCGTAATTAGCCGACCATATAAAATACGGCTAATTATAATTCTGTTGCTCGGAATTAAATAGTTGTTCAAAATGTTATAAGTTATAAATGTTATAAATAAATGTTATGCTAAGCCTAAGCAGCTCTAAAAGAAACACTTTCGAGCGTTTTGAAAAGCCGTGTGGCAAGGTCATATCGAAATCTGCAAAAATTCTCAAAGTGTTACACGAAATCATGTCTACCGGTATATCATTTTTGAGGTTACAGGTTCAAATCCTAGTGGTAGCAGGCATTACTTTTTTTAATAACAGTCATAAACTAGTATTCATAAGACCAGTGGGCAGGGGGACACCTGGTCCCACTCCTAAATTTGGATTTAGCCGAAAGTAATTAAAGATCATTATACCCTATCCACAATCATGTCCTGAACACGATTTTATAATACTAAAACAGCAATTTGACCTAAAGGAACCCCAATTCTGCAGTAGTTTAGTATCCCGTAGGGTATCCAGGTGGTGCTCAGGTTGTTGTATCTAGGTCGTACCAAGGCACTGGTCAGGTATCGGTACTCAGGTGGAAGTGTCTAGGTAGTGGTGGTAGATGGTAGTTTCTAGGAAGTAGCACTC
Organism: Ditylenchus weischeri; assembly: GCA_029231635.1. NCBI lineage: Eukaryota > Metazoa > Nematoda > Chromadorea > Rhabditida > Anguinidae > Ditylenchus > Ditylenchus weischeri. The sequence goes on along the minus strand of JAMRYI010000900.1, from coordinate 14,282 downwards.
AAATGGTAGTACTCAGTTGGTAGTACCCAGGTTGTATATTAGACCGTTTCTTGTGATCCATATGACCGTGTTGGTAGCTAGGCTTGACAGTAGTAAAATCACGTTTCGAAATTTTTACAAAAACTGTAAAAATACAATCAAAACGTAATTTTACTACTGTCAACCCATCTTTAGAATACTCGAATTAGTGCAGAAAACAAGTTTTGGAACTCGAAAACGTGAAAAAACGCTTAACGCCCATGGGCATTCCCCTTTAAACAGCCATAACTTGTTTCATAGATCGAATTCCAAAATTCTGTAAACGCAGATCGACTCAGTTTTTAATAGGGTCAAAATTTGGTATACCACCGATTGGATACGAGAACGGATTGGATACACTGATTGGATACACCGATTGGATACACTGACGATTGGATACACTAAATTACTGAATTTTACCTCAGTGGTGGGATTAGATATATTAAACATCCTTTCAGCCTTACCAAACCACTGTAATTGATACCATTTCCTTATCTATAGCACCTATTTTTGGCCATACTGCAGTGTTTTTGGCTTTATATTTTGTGATAACAGCTTAAGCGAAGCCTTAGGCCCAGGGTAGGCCAGCGTACGTTACGACGGCTCAAACGTGTTTTTCGAATAAAAAAGTTCGTAAAACATGATTGAGTCCATCTTAATGTAGAGCTGGCTATCCCACGCCTGGACTTGAATCATAAAAATGCAAAATATTAAGAGTAGAGATTGAGACTGTATCCAATCGGTGTATCCAATCGTCAGTGGATCCAATCGATGTATCCAATCAGTTTTTGTATCCAATCGTCAGGCAGTCCAAAGTTTTGGCTTGGGATTCTTTGAACGACTACCATGAAACTTGAACAAATTGGAATCGGCACTGATAAGATCTGATCTCCATATTTGCCGATCTTTGAAGTGCTGTGAAAATTTATACAGTCGACTCTCCCGGGAACGTACCCCCCAAAAGTTCGCTTCCCTCCTAGGATCCGACACTTTTTTACCTCGATTTTTGAGGTCTTTTTCTTAACCTGATTTGTCAATCTAGTCGAAAACATCGCAAGGATTCCGATTTTGCCGATCGTTTTTGCAAAAGACAATAACACTGACATTTTAAAGCGGAACTCTCCCTATAACGTACGTTGCCGGGAGAGTCGACTGTAATGCTAAACTTTCAGCACAACCAAAATGCCGAAGCACGAGAAAGGAACACCGAAGGAAATAGCCAACAGGTGTAAATCAAAAGGACTGCAAAAGCTTCGATGGTGGGTTTTAAAAGGCTGGCCTGTAAACTTCTCAACTATCTAAACTTTTTAAGGTTCTGTCAAATGTGCAACAAACAGTGTCGTGATCAAAACGGATTCAAGTGTCACTTGACCAGGTAACTATCCTCGATATTGGTTAGTTCTCACTCTTCAATTATCCTGGTTTTTTTTCAGTGAAAGTCATCAGCGTCAACTGCTGTTGTTTGCTGAGAATCAAAACTCATATCTTCGCCAATTTTCAAAAGAATTTGAGGGGAATTTCATGCATATTCTCAGGCACACCTTTGGCACAAAGCGAATCAGGGCAAATGAAGTCTACCAGGAATACATCAAGGACAAGGGTCACGTTCACATGGTACGTTTTTTGGCCGAGTTGTTGGAACTTGTCTACTTCGAAGCGGGAGCCGTTACAAAAGCCCGCATTTACTTGAGTAACTCACGGCATAAATACCCCAAAAAGTGCAAGAAGACGCACATTTCGACTCACACGCTTGGCGTACATACGCTCGCCTACCCTCCGTCTAAGGACTCGCCTAAGCAAAAACCCTAACTTCTCTCAAGGGGACCCGAAGTAAACAAGTTCAGAATCGTTGGCATAAATATGTTGAATACTTTTTATTCTTTTAGAATTCTACCGTTTGGCACACTCTGACTGGCTTCGTTATGTATTTGGGCAGTTCCGGCAAATGCAAGATCGATGAAAATGAGAAGGGCTGGCACATTCAGTACATTGACCAAGAAGAAGAGATTCGCAAGTCTAAAGCTCAGCAAAAGGCAAAGAACGAGAAGGACGATGAAGAGCGAATGAATGAAATTCTCCAGCGACAAATCGAAAAAGCCAAGCAGTTCAGTGATCCAGATGGCAACGGTGAAGAAGAGGAAAAAAAAGAATTCCAGAGGAGCAGCGAGGATGAGGTCATCAAGTTCGCCTTCCAGAGCACTTCCAAACTCAAGGAGATGGAAAAGCCGGTGGTGGTCGACACAAAAAGCTTCATGAAAGAAATCAAGCAAGAATTCAAGCCGGATATAAAGCCAAAACCCAGCACTTCCAAAAGCAGTGGTGAATTTAAGAGATCAGCCTTGCAGCAAATTCGAGATGAAGAAGAGTCTTTCAAAGAGAAACGGGGAAGGAAAGACTACTGGTTGCGAGAAGGGGTCATCGTCAAACTGGTCACCGAAAAGCTAGGCGTTCAATTTTACAAGGCCAAGGGAGAGGTTGTTAAGCTGATCGATGACTACACTGCCGAGATAAGGTTAGAATTTTCAAAATAGTTTATTTGTCGTTTGAGTAAAAATATGTCAGGATACCGGACGTTGAGAAAAACAAAGAAGTTGTCATTCGGGTAGATCAGGAACATTTGGAAACAGTCATTCCGGCTCTGGGGAAAGAAATGCTCATCGTCAATGGTGCCTATCGAGGGGAGAGAGCCACATTGCTTGAAATACTGGTAGACAAATTCTCCTTGAAACTGAAAATTAAACAGGGAACTCGTAACGGCCGGATTGTAGAAGTTGGATACGAAGATGCCTCTAAATGCAAATGATGCTTAAAATTGTACTTTGATGTCCGTAGTTTTGTCCCTTGCAATAAAAAAGTATACTTTGTTGTTTGATAAATAATTAGTTGAGAGTAGTCCTCTCATCTTTTATACTTTACTTTTTTCTTGTGATGTCAGCGGTTTCCTTATTTTTCTCAGCTTTCGTAATGTAAATATACGTGGCTCGTCATGTTGTTTACAGGTCTTGAAAATAAAATGCTATATTATCCTTTGAAAAGTCTCCAGTTTGTGAATGTTTCTAAAACATTTTCAAAATAATATTGTTCCACCACGAAGCTTGTTTTTGAACATTACGTTCTAGAACTTTCTTGTGTCTACCAAATTCTCTCATCTCCATAACAAATTTGTGGACACGTGCTCTCTTTGTCATTGGGATAAGTCTGTCTACTCTTTCAATCAGTTTCGAAATACATTTTCTCTATGTAATATAAGCAAAAACTTTCATTCTAGCTTAATCATTGTAATTTTTCACTGATCAAGTGGGACCCGTAGTAAATATCAAGAAAAATTAGACTGACGCTAATTCGACCATATCTGGCTAATTAGTCAACTTTACGGAAAACGGTTTTAGAGGTCGAAAGAGACTCCATGGCTTTCCGATGTGATATAAACTACTTCAATCATATGTAAGCATGGCTGAGATATATGGATTCCTAGAAATCCACTGTTTTAGTTGGGATGCCACTTGGTTGATTTCGTGGAATACATTTTTGTACTATCTCTAGGTGGCTAAATTCTAAATTTTCATTTTTTTCGACAAAATTTTGTCCGTAAATTTTTTACCTGTTTTTTCGTGATTTGATTGTCATATACTAAAATGCGCGGAAAAACGATATACCCTTACGCGATAAAAGTAACCACAAGAATTAGTACTAAAATGTTTGCCACGAAATCAGCCAAGTAGCATCCCAAGTAAAACAGTCGGAGTCTAATTATCATAATCCATATATCTCAGCCATGCTTACTTTGCTTGGTTGCTTGGTTACCATGCTTGGTTGAAGTAGTTTATATCACATCGGAAAGCCACGGAGTTTCTCTTTCGACCTCTAAAACCGTTTTCCGTAAAGTTGACTAATTGGCAGATATGGTCGAATTAGCGTCAGTCTAATTTTTCTCGATATTTACTACGGGTCCAGATTGATATATCCGTTTCGTATGTCTGAAAGGATTTTATTTTTTATTTCGTTTTACAAAGCTGTGTATTTTTTTCTGAGACTTCTATTTTCAGTAAGCTAGACTTCATCTCTTGCAAATATGGGAAGACGCGGTGGTGGTGGTTTCCGTTCGTCGTCTCCTAGTGCTCCTCTTCGCTCTAAGCGCAGTGCTTCGCCTTCTCATCCGGCTCCAAAAGCTGCGCCTGCTGCCGCTCCCGCTCAGGGTCCTGGCCTGATGGGTCAAATGGTCAGTGAGATTTTTTATTTAAGCACTTCTTCAATCATTTCAATTTTTACAGGCTGCAACTGCTGGTGGTGTGGCTATCGGGTCTGCTATTGGCCACTCCATTGGAAACATGTTCGGTGGAGGTCGTGGCCAGGAGGAGGTTCAGCAATATCAGCAGCAGCAACAGGCTCTTTCTCAGCCGTGTGAGTTTGAGTGGTAAGTTTTTCTTCAGTAGATCTTTGCGATTACTTACACATTGTTTTTAGGCGCCAGTTTATGGATTGGTTAGTTTTAGTTGGCGTAAACTTACAATACAGGGTTATTCAAGAAATTGTAACACTTTCAAACTGCCATAACTTTTTATCCCGGCACGATTTCAAAATTTTGTAAACGCAGATCGACTCAGAATTTCATGGCAATTTTTGGCATATAACACGAAAAATTTTTTGCAAAAATTCGAATTTGCCTTGGTCCCCCTGTTGTCCATCCAAGGCCACCTACAGACCAGGAGCCAAACAACAGGGGGACCAAGCGAAAATCGTGGTTTTGACCTTATATACCAAAATTGCCATGAAATTCTGAGTCGATCTGCGTTTACAAAATTTTGAAATCGTGCCGGGATAAAAAGTTATGGCAGTTTGAAAGTGTTACAATTTCTTGAATAACCCTGTATATATACAAAGTATTTCGTTTCAGCACTCAGAACCAGAATGACTTGAGTGGTGAGTTTTTTTGTATTTATGAACACATTGTGATCTTAACCTCTATTGCAGTCTGCCAGAGCTTCAACGACATCTTCAAGCAGTGCAAGTCTCGCGTTGAGGAGCAGAAGTGAATCTTCAGAACATCTGATGAATAATTTGTTCTCCAGAATAAAATTTCATCTGTGTTGTAGCTGCATAGGCAATGAAATATCCGAGTAAATAAAAGTGTTTCTGTATTTGTTGACTGTTCTATCATGGATCCCATAATTTGGGCAACAATTTTGTCATGCCTAAAAAAATTTATGTTATTCTTAGAGATGTACAATAGTTTTTTTGAGCCATGTCTAAAATCGGTTTTATTGGCTTGGGTGCTATGGGAAGGCACATGGCTCAAAATTTGGTGAATAAGGGCAAAAAGTTGATGGTTTTTGATACAAATCCCGCAGCAACCCATACCTTCAAAGAACAACATGCTGAGGTTGCAGATAGTGCCGCTGATGTAATTTCATAAACTGTTGCGCTAAACTGAATGAATGTATCAAAACTATCTAGGTGGCACATCACTGTAAGGAGATAGTGACTATGCTACCGAATGGTTCAGATGTATATTCTGTGTTTGCCCAGAAGCGTGGAATACTTGAGTAGGAACAGTATTTGACAAACAGAATCCTTGCAAAATTTTGCTCTTTAGAACTTTGCAGCCAGGTTTATCTTGCATTGCTGTTTTTTTGTTGAGATCAGTTACCGTCGAATCCTAGGCTCACTTTGCATGGATACTAGCACCATCGAGCCATCATTAGCAGAAAAAGTGGCTAAAATGGTTGCACAAAAACAATCTTCTTTTGTGGATGCACCTGTTTCAGGTTTCTGACCATTTCAAAGTCGCGTAGCCATTCGAAAAATCAATTTTTAGGCGGTATTGGTGGTAATGTGCTTTAGAGTGGTTATTACCTCCTCTTTTTAACAACTTCCCATTTATTACAGGAGCAGAGAAAGCTACGCTCACATTCATGGCAAGTGTGCAGAAATTATGAGTCAAAATAAAAACTGTTTGTAATTAAGATTTGTTTAGGTCGGCGGTGATGAGGTGGCATTTCATAGAGCCAAAAAAATCTTTGAGTTGATGGGAAAAAACGTGCTACATGTACGTGTATAATTTTTTTTCGTGCAAGGCCTAAAAATTAAATTTTGGTTCTTTTTTATTAGAAACCAACTTGAAAAATCCGCGCAGAAGTTCTATGATTAGGGAAAAATATTTGAATTGGCGGACAATTTAAAACAGGTGGTCGTGTTTCTTTAAAGGAGGACAGACTTTTAGGGGGGGGAGGTATTTTGACTGGAAAAGGGGATTTTCCGAACCTTAGTTAATTTGATTTTGTTTTGACCCCTTATTTTTTTTCACACCAAACGATTAAACCGTGAATCCACCCGACGAAAAAAGTATCAGATCACAATTTCGAAATCTTTTTTTCTCAAAAAAATTTTCCCTGGTCCAAATCAAAGGTTTTTGAGTTATTTTAGAACTTACATTTTTATCGATGTTATAGTGAAAATAATCATTTCAAGTTTATACTTTAATTGACGCCGGAAAGCAAGGCTACATTTTGAGTATAAAGATGCTTACGACCATGTCTGCAAAATTTACGAAAAAAACGAAAGTTCTGAAAAAATTCCGAAAATTTCAGAAATCCTGAATATTTTTCACGACTTTCGTTTTTTTTGTAAATTTTGCAGACATGGTCATGACCATCTTTATATTAAAAATATAGCCCTACTTCCTAACTTCAATTTAAGTATGCACTTGTAAATGATTATGTCCTAAATGTGGGCGGCATCGAATTGATCAACACTGAATTGATCAACAAATTATTAAGGTTACAGGTTCGAATTCAGGTAGTGACAAACATCATTCTTGACTAAAGTAGTTTTAAAAGCCAGGAAGACTCGGGGTGGGTAAAAAAATATCCACCTACTAGAATCCGAAATTATGGATTTAGCTGAAAGTGATTGAAAATCGTTGTACCCTATTCAGAATCGTTTCCTGAACACGATTTGACAATGCTAAGCAACGACTTGACTTACATGAACTCCAATTCTGAAGTAGTTTCGTATCCCGTAAGGTATCCAGGTGTATTGAGGTGGTGGTCCCAAGAAAGTGGTACTCAGGCGGTTATATGGGGGGCAGTGACTAGGTATCGGTACTCAGGTGGAAAAGCTTAGGTATTGGTACTTGGGTGGTGATAGATTGTAGTTTCTAGGCAGTGGTATCTTAATGAACTCAGTTGGCAGCACCCGAGTTGTATATCAGACTATATAAGTGTTTCCAAACACCCTATATCAACTATATCAAAAGAAGTTCAAAAAATCTCTATATAGTATTTGGGATGGGTGGGTGGGTGGGTGGGTAACGCATTTGAGTACATGTTTTGTACACGTTCCAACTTTTTTTAGTGTAATAATTTTATTTGCATGTTTATACTCATTTGAAAGCTCTTTTAATGGCGGAGGACCTTTCGCAATCAGATTTGAAGATTGCTGTGAAAAAATTGAGATTTTGCCCCTTGAAAGTGAAAAGTGGTGGTTTTCAGGGTTAATCTTATGAGTACCCGAAAAAAATTTTTTGGCGGTAACAAAAGTTTGTGTGCCCAGTTTTATTCGATGCGGAATTTCCTTGCGCATCGAATAAAATAAAAATCGGGCAGATAAGAGGCCCGGAACATGGGGATGTTGTGTCGCGGAGTTGGGTAGTCAAAAGCAGAAAATTCGGAGAATTTAAAATGAATTTGAAATAAAATTTTGTTGTCTCGCGAGGAAATCGAGAATTGGCGGGTATTATTGTATTCAAGAGTAGATATATAAGTAAATCGACTATGCTGAGCACGAATCCGGTGTCAGAATCAACGGTTCGCTTGCTGAGAATAACGTGGATACCCCCCAACCACTTATATGGAGCCCAAACCACGTGGATACCCCAACCACTTATATGGAGCCCAAACCACGTGGATACCCCCAACCACTTATATGGAGCCCAAACCACGTGGATACCCCCAACCACTTATATGGGGCCCGAAACCCCACAGGTACCCAAACCACTTATATGGGGCCCAAACCATCAGCGGGTACCCGAACCACCTATACCGGGCCCGAACCACCAGCGGGTACCCAAACCACATATATGGGGCCCCAACCACCAGCAGGTACCCAAACCACGTATATGGTGTCCGAACCACTAGCGGGTACCCAAACCACGTATGGGGCCCCAACCACCAGCAGGTACCCAAACCACGTATATGGTGCCCGAACCACCAGCGGGTACCCAAACCACGCATATGGGGCCCCAACCACCAGCGGGTACCCAAACCACGTATATGGGGCCCCAACCACCAGCAGGTACCCAAACCACGTATATGGGGCCCGAACCACCAGCAGGTACCCAAACCACGTATATGGGGCCCGAACCACCAGCGGGTACCCAAACCACGTTTATGGGGCCCGAACCACCAGCGGGTACCCAAACCACGTATATGGGGCCCGAACCACCAGCGGGTACCCAAACCACGTTTATGGGGCCCGAACCACCAGCGGGTACCCAAACCACGTATATGGTGCCTGAACCACCTGGATAGTACCCAAACCACCTGGATGGTACCTAAACCACCTGGATAGTAACCGAACCATGTATGGGGCCCAAACCACCAGCGGTACCCAAACTACGTATATGGGGCCCGAACCACCAGCGGGTACCCAAACCACGTATATGGTGCCCGAACCACCGGCGGGTACCCAAACCACGTATATGGTGCCCGAACCACCAGCGGGTAACCGAACCATGTATATGGGGCCCGAACACCAGCACCCAAACCACGTTTATGGTGCCCGAACCACCAGCGGGTACCCAAACCATGTATATGGTGCCCGAACCACCGGCGGGTAAACCCTAGTGAAACCACCAGCGGGTACCCAAACCACGTTATGGTGCCCGAACCACCAGCGGGTACCCAAACCACGTATATGGTGCCCGAACCAGCTACCTGGCTGCTATAAGTCCCTTTCTGCCCATTCGCACGCTGTCTTCTCCTTCTCCCCCTCCAATCAACCACCCCTGTTTTATACATTATTTTGTGAATAAATTTATTGTGTATTTTCGTGTTCTTCCGCGCACCTAAATTTGCCTGAAAATGGCCAAAAAATAGATAAAAAAGCCGATTTTCGGCACATACAGGTCAAGAAGCCCCATGGGGCCATAATCAAAATTAAAAAAGCCATCTCAGGGCCGTTCGCTCGCATCTGAGCAAGAAGATGCGACAGCATAAGGCATACCAGAGTTTCTTTATGTGGTATGCTCCAGTTAACAAAACTATGTTCAAATTCCATCTTTTTGGGGGTCAAGGTACCCTAAACATCTGATTTACTAAGTTATAATAAATTTAAAAAAATGACATTTTATAAAGAAAAGTAGGTGAAAACACCTTTTTTGTCGTGTTCAACGTGTAGGAAATGCTTAAAAATGGTTAAAATGGTGTTTTGAAAAAGTTCAAAAAAAAAAATTCATTTGAGGGGGGGGGGTGGTCCGATTATGTCCCTTAATTAAAGGCATTGCCCTTAATTTGAAAATTTTGCCTTTAATTTTTTTAAATTTTTAAAAAATACAATTAACTATCTGGCTCCTTTTTACCGGCCCCTTTTTACTTCCCCCTTTTACCGGCCCCTTTTTGCAACCTCCTTTTTACCCACAACCAAAAAAAAATAAGGGGTCAAAAACAAAAATCAAATTAACTAAGGTTCGGAAAATACCCTTTTCCAGTTAGAATCCCCCGCCCCTAAAGTATGTCCTCCTTTAAGCCGACATAACCTATGTTACATAAGTAACTTCAAATTTTTGTAATAATCTTGTCATTTTATGAAAAATGATCCCTCCAATTCGAAATTTTACCAGTTTGCGCTGCTTTTCAGCCGAAAATTTCTTTGAGACCCATGATGTTTCATGTGGAACCACAAAAATGTGTTATTTTTAGTGTGGTACGAAAGTGGGCAATGGATTAGCAGCAAAGATCTGCAACAACATGCTCCTCGGTAAATTTGAAATCCATATTGATTTTGTTTATAAAAACAACAAATTTTTGTTCAGGTGTACAAATGGTGGCTGTAGCAGAAGCAATCAATCTGGGTGTTCAGTAGGTTATTATATGCCCATTTTGTCATTTTTAAATATTGTTCAGACTAGGCCTTGATCCAAAGACACTATCCAATGTTATTAACACGAGCTCAGGGCGTTGCTGGGCTACTGACACCTACAATCCGGTAGGTAAATATATCTCTTTAAAGGACCATGCTCGCGGTGGTCTGGAGGGTCCCCGTGAATTCAAAATTTTTTCCTAATCGTTGATTTTTCGCATTTTTTAACTTGGTTTCTAACAAAACAAGGCCTAGAATTTAATTTTAGGTGTAGTTTTGTTGGAAACCAAGTTAAAAAATGCGAACGGAAGATCAATGATTAGGAAATTTTTTTGAATTGGCGGGGACCCACCAGACCACGGCGAGCATGGTCCTTTAAAGTTGTCAAGTTGGGTACTTGTTTTCCGGTAATTGGATGCGAAACCCGTAAAATTTTTGGGTTCGAGTCCGCGTCCCAGTACTAGACTTATGCAAAAGGAGTTTTTCTTACTAAAAAAAGAAAAAACTGAACTCCCGGTACCTGAAATTTAGGTATCCCACTCGATAAGTTTTCGTAATCGATAACCTTATTTCTATTGCAAAATTATGCTCTTTGATTCAGGTGCCTAATGTGATTGAAAATACACCTGCTTGTAGAGATTATGAAGGGGGCTTTCGCATGACTTTGATGAATAAGGTTTAGAATATTTTTGTGGAACATTGAAGTAAAATTGCTAGTTTCAGGACATGGGTCTTTCCCAAAACGCATCTCGAGACGCAAAGGCGCCCACTGTGAGTTTGCGGCATTTTGCTACTTCCTAATGCTTAATTTAATTTTCCAGCCTATGGGCGCCGCTGCCTACCAACTCTACCAAATACTTTCCCTCACTCCTGAATTCAAAGACAAGGACGTAGGCGCAGTCTACAAGTTTTTCCAGGGGCAGAAATAAAGCATATTCGTGATAGGAAAAAATTTTAGACCATATCAAATTCACTTTTCTTGCCATATTCACTTTTATCCAGGATCTTTGCGATATTATTTATCAATTGCGGGCAGTATCTTACAGTTTGAAAATAAAAAATTTCATGCATCAAAGTTTGTTGCGCAACACGAGTCGCGCAACAAACTTTCATAGAGTTCTGCAGAAACTATTTTTATTTTCGGCATACATCGGAGCACTTGAACCTGACGCCTGCCAGTCAAAACAATAGGGAGACGAAGTTATTGTTCTTTGGCGAAAATATTTTAAATATATGTTTTTTAATAATTTTTCGTGTCTCCTTTCTTGCTATTGCTTTTTTCGAGCTCGCTTTCTTGTCTCCTTTTTTCTCGCTAATCTGAAGGCGCTCTTAATTTATGATTTTCAGATGGCGCTGACCTTCAATAAATGATCGGTGGACTTTTTCCAAGCTGGATCGTCTCTCTGAAAATAGTGATGCGCTACTTTTATACTTGGACACTCATGGAATCGTCTTCATGTCTCGCCGATGCAGCAAATGCGGAAAAGAGGATATGTCGTACAACGTGAGTGGCAGGCGTCAGGTTCACATGAGTGGCAGGCGTCATGTTCACCTTAGCCCATACATATTGTACTCAAAATGACCGCTAGAATCTAGAGAAGATTTTGGTAATTGAGCATTCATAAGTTCATATAAAAAGGTTGAGAAATCAGTCAAAGCAGGTTGCGCAACAGCATGTTGCTCAGGTCAAGTAGCGAAACACGCTGTTGCTCTACAATGCAACTGAAAATAAAAATGGTTTTTGCAGGACCCTATGAAAGTTTGTTGCACGGGAGTCTGATTTTAAAATTGGGCTCTCTATACATGTTGGTGGAGCCTCGAAGACAATATGCTTTGGACACCCTATTGATTTTTTGGCTTTAGTTTAGGCACAGGGTAGGCCAACCAACACATACAGAGCCGAAATAGTGACTATACAAACGGGATACTTTCTCATACAGTCAAAATATTTTCCTACAAATCTAAAATTACATTTTTATTTAGCGTGAATAGTTGTTCTGAAATCAATATTATTTCGTTTTTTATGTGTGTTTTTTCCAAAATTTAGAGCGTGTAACCCCGCAAATGAAAGCCTTCTAAGTATGCCCATTTTTTCAGGAAGAGCAAGTATAGCATAATCTGGAGAATTACGAATGCGCTGTATCAAGGAAGAAGGGATGTGCCTGTCCTGCCAAGCTTAGAATTTGATGGCCAAGCGACAGCCAAGAGATTATCGTCAAAACAACTAGGCATCACTCGAACCACGAATCTTCATCGCCAGGTGTTCTCTCACCAACCAATTCTCCAATCTTAGTCCAATCCATCATAGTCTTTTCAAAGTAGATTAATAGCTGAATCGAAGTCGGGATGTTATGTTGAATTTTTCAATTTTCTTGAGTGGTTTTCAAAATTTTCTCGAATCACTTTTTGACTCAAGTATGAATCGTAATCCAGTCCAAGTATTCTTTATAAACGCTGAATGAAAGTATAATACTTGTTCATTTTCTAAATGCACTGACAACTGAATGATTTTTTTCTTGAAGTGGTCTTTTCAAAATTCTCCAGAAAGCCTCCACTGGACTGATATATCTCGCTTCCAAATGTTGCCTTACCTCGTCATAATTAATCTTTTCGGTATTTTGATCCATCTCAAAAGTATCAATACAGGCTGCATCGTAGCCTTTGTAGATATATTAGTAGAGATACTTTATTGATTTTATATCAGACACCTTTTCAACATTTATGTGACAATTGAGCCTTTTTAAAAGATATGCATTCTATGGTACTACTTGCTTGTTATCGAGTTCAGATCCTTTTACAATTATTTTCAAAGTGCATCATTTCGCACATTTGACAATGACGTCTTGCTGTAATATATACCATTTCGTAGCCTGTTCTCTGTTTTTAAATGTGATATTGAACAATTCTTTGTTATTAAAAATAGGATCAAAAATAGGAAAACAAAAAATGTGCATAAATTTACCAAACTTGAGAAATTATTTGTTTTTATTTTTGGTCCAATTTTGTTATAACAAAGAGCCGGTTAATACGACATTCAAAAGAGGAGAGAACGGGCTACAAAATGGTATATGACACGTAGAGACATCATTGTCAAATGTGCCAAATGATGCACTTTGAAAATTAAAGCGAATCCACGTACTTTTTCTCAAAACTTATTGGACAACCTAATACTTCTGCCGTTTTTTCTTCTTCTATATTTCGCTGCACCGTTTTTTGCGATCGTTATGTTATCCCTAAACTTCTTTGGATACTTTTTTAAGCATTTTTCTTTAACCATTACAATTCGGATTTAGGTCTACGCAAGGTCCATGCATCATTCTTGTAGTGACGATGTCATACAATATAGGATCTTTATCTTTGTCGGGTATTTCAGTAAAAATAAATGCATCCACAAAATCAGAATTTTTCCATTTGTCTTCTTCAGCTAAAGTTATCAGCAAACGAATGCGCGGTAACCCTCTGTTTTTGAAATTCAACCACATGTACATATGCCACAACTTTGCCAAATATCCCAAGTGTTTTAGTTTCATGAAGTTTTTTGTAGATCAAATACTCGAGCAACAATATCATATAACTAGCTCGCGTTGGGCCCGGCTGCGCCGGGCCCTAACGCTCGCGGCCACGCTGCTTGATGAACCAGATATAAAAAATACTTTTTTTGTATACAACGCAATTCAAAACTAATCTCTCATAAAACCAACACTAAAAAGAAAAACACAAAGTACTCCTCTAAAATACGATCAACAAAATGGAACTACACCATTTTTGACACTTTTATTTGACAGTAACAACGACACCACAGGCATTACATTTCAAAACATTTTATTGGAGACAATTTTCAGAAAAAATCTTGAACGACGGGCCTTCTTCACCGATGGAGGATTAGCCAATGTTACCTCTCTCATAGTTTCCGAGACGGGTCAAAAATATAAGCTTCCACGACTTGTTTCAGGCAATAGATTCGACACCATTAGAATCATATTTATCGTCAGACATACCTAGAACGCATTGTCCTTGAACAGGTGAAGCAGAAATATCTAAAAGGTAGGACATACGAATGAACTTGCCGCCTGCAATCCATGAGCTCCATATTAGTTTATGTTCTTCTGCTATTTCATTCTCCTTCATCTTTTGATTGAAGACAATTGGTTTTTGATATCTTAAAAGCACTTGCATCACCAATCTGA